>PPHD01011393.1:0-18857 GCA_002909625.1 Bambusicola thoracicus
CTTGTATATTTAGTAAATTAGTTTGTTCCTCCTCAGATCGTTGCCGCTGTTTTTAATTGTTCTGGGGTCCCCTGGGTTCCCCTTCCCGGAGGCGCGGATTCTGCGGAATCCTTCCGCCCCACTAGTCATGGAACCGGGCCGGACCAGCCCATAAACCGTCGACAGGTTGCTGGGGAAACCCACAGACTCACAAAGACCAGAGAAAATGTCTAACCATTGCTGCTGCTTCCTAAGCCCTGACATCTATTGCATTAGAACTCAACAGGCTATCAGACGGATGCTTCATTGGGATCAAAGATTTTAGTTGGAAGGGACCCTTATAGATCATCTAGTGCAGCTCCCCTGCAACAATCAGGGACACCTACAGCTCAATCAGAGTGCTCAGAGCCACGTCCAGCTTGATCCTGAGTGTCTCCATGGATATGATCCTTGGATATGAATGCTCCTAACATCTAGTTATCTGCAAAGGTGCTTCCTTCAACTTCAGAGCGTTCCAGAAGTACAACAGCAAAATCACATGGACAACTCTTCTATCCTATCTCACTGCACAATTTGGAAAGTAAGGTTAATACAAGTTCCCAGTGTGAAGATCCCACAGAGTAAGCAAAATGAAGATGGAACTCCAAATGTCACAGCACACAATTGCCAAAGCAATTAGGCTTCACTGACTTCAGTGAGATCACTCTCACACATCTGAAGCTAAGTTTAAAACATTTTCCTGGACCAAGGCCTAGGAAGGCAATAATTCAGTGGACAATAAATTTATCTAATTTTCTTCAACCATTAAAGAAGGACCATGATGATTTTCTTTATCTGAGATCATATATTCATAGAACCGTAGAATCATAGAATGACCTGGGTTGAAAAGGGCCACAATGATCATCTAGTTTCAACCTCCCTGATGTGTGCAGGGTCGCTAACCACCAGACCAGGCTGCCTAGAGCCACATCCAACCTGGCCTTGAACGCCTCCAAGGATGGGGCATCCACAACCTCCTTGGACAGGGAACTTGCAGGCCCGCATCCTGGGAGAGGGGATTTAGGGGGACGGGTAGGGAGATGGGAGATGGGCCTAAAAACAGTGCAACGGCAGCGATCTGAGGAGGAACGTTAACTTACTAAATGTGATCTCAGAATGCAAGATAACACAATACAACACCATACAATTGGAACTGAGGCCAACAAATCAAACAAAATGAGAGAGTGTCCAAACCGAAGGTCTTACTCGAAACCTGCAGGCGAAAAGCAGCCAGGGTCCGAGTGCTCCTGCCAGGACTTTCCTGGGCAGGAGGTCCTCTGGGGAATGCAGCCCCCCCCACCCCCCCCAAGAAGAAAGCACCCAGAAATGGTGATCCACAGAACCAGAACATTAACTCTTTAATTCCCAGTGCTTTACATGATGTTATGATGTGGAATACCGACAGCAAAAAAATCACAAAACCACAACATCATGTAACACATTGGGGTCGCTTCCTCTGGGGATCATCTGCAGGAAAACAAAACAAAGAAAAAAGAAGAAGAAGAAAAAAAAAGCCAGAAAGTAAAAGCCTGCAAATAAACATCAGCTAGCTTCTGTGCAGCTGTGGCTCTCAGCTCAACGTACAACATCTTTGTAAAGGCAGAAATACAGTCATCTTCTTCAGCATAGAGAAGCACATAAGCAAGCTTGGATTTATGATGAAGCAGTCGAGAGTTGCAAACCCAGGTTTATTTTCAATTCCAGACACTCCTAGCAGCAATATAAAGTAGCCACGTTAAACTCTCTGGAGCTTCTCTGCTTGGCAATTTCACGTTAATGACTTTCCAGAATGAAAGCGGAGGTGAGAACATGAATTCACTCTGCCTGCAACATGGCTGTTGCAGCAGCTGGAGTATCGGAGAGGGTCAAAGGGAAGATCTAAGGAGACAAGAAGCAATTCTTGCATCTCGAGCAGTAAAAGTCTAACTGAAATTCACAGCGTAGTCTGTAGGTAACTCAGAGAAGGAGGAGGATTTTGTGATTGAATCATAGAGTAGAATCATAGAATCATTAAGGCTAGAAAAGATCTCTAAGGTCATCCAGTCCAACTATCAACCCATCCCCACCATGCTCACTGACCATGTCCCTTGGTGCCTCATCTGCCCTTTTCTTGAACACCTCCAGGGACAGTGATTCTACCACCTCCCTTGGGAACTGTTCTCATGCATTACCAGTCTTTTGAAGAGTTTTTCTCTCATATCCAGCCTGAACCTCTTCTAGCGCAACTTGAAGACATCCCCTCTCATCCTATCTGGGAGAAGAGGCCAATCCCCACCTTGCCACAACCTCCTTTCAGGCAGTTGTAAGGAGCATGTTTCTGAGAACATAGAATTACTTGGGTTGGAAGAGACCCCTAAGATCATCTAGTTCCAAACTCCAACTGGAGTCAAACCATCATCCCATATTACATTCCACCTGCTAATGAGGGAATATTACTCACCACCCCTCTGCTCCAGGGCAGCCGCTAAACAGAGGTTTATTAGGTGCTCTACATATCCAAAATATCTTTATGAGAGAGTGATTGGCAGCTCCCAGGCATCCAAGCCCCACCAGCTGCCTCTCCATCTCAAGCTGATGCACAGTGGGGATTCAGCTGTGGAGAGGTTGCTGTCCATTGCTAACACCAGAGGTTACATCTGCAGCAGTGACACCATGGCCAAGTGTCATGTTCGCCAGTAAGACAGGAAGGATGTGCAAAGAATGGGCCTGATTTACAGGAGGATTCTGGCAGGCTTCTGCATTCTCCAGGACTAAGCCTATCAAATAAATAATGAACAGATCCAAGTCCTTCTGGATAGGATGGTTTTAACAAGGCTGGTGCTGGCTCAGCCTGCTAGAGATTCACTGAGCCCCCTGAACTCAGCAGAAGGGTTACAGCTCTGATTACAACGTGTCCTTCCCCAATTCCATTCGATTTCCCAGCAGAAGCGAGCAATTTGGCACTGCAAAAGGGGCTGAAGTGCCAGCTATTAGGGAAGCAGTGCAAACAGTGCTCCTACTGAGCTGCAGTTGTCACTTAAACATCTGTCGATGGGGGTCGGCATCTTTTCCCTGGTAACTAGGGATAGGATGAGAGTTGTACGAGGGGAGGCTGAGGTTGGATATTAGGAAAAATTTCTTCTCCAAAAGAAGGGTGAGGTTGGAACAGGCTGCCCAGGGAAGTGGTGGAGTCACCATCCCTGGAGGTGTTCAAAAGGGCAGATGTGTTACTGAGGGACATGGTTAGTGGGCATTGTTGGGATGAGCTGCGGTTGGACTGAGTGGTCTTAGTGGTCTTTTCCAACCTAAATGATTCTACGATTCCATGCTTTAGCCTTTGGCCTCTGAAGCAGCCTCTTATAATCAAATATGGCCTAACGCACATTTGGGGAAAAGCTTTGATGAAGGATCAGCCGTCCCTCATTCCTCTTTACTTTCACTCGGATGCAATCTTCCTTCCCAATCAAAGCACAAGGGCCTTTTCTAGATATCTCAGCAGGCTCCAAAGCCATTCCACAGTCTCACCAGGGATAAAGGCTGTCCCAATAGCCAAGTCTTGCCTTTGATTTACAGCTAATACCTAACAGCCTTGTCTTTGTATAGTGTCAGATACTTGGCTTCTCACTCTTGTTATCTCAGGCTTGGCTACTTCAGATGATGAAGGGAATGCATACATTACAGCTGCCTGTGCTGCCAGCAGGGCCAGGGAGCCAAGAGCAGTAAGAAATCAACAGTGGTATTTAATTGAATCTTTGCAAGGTCTCAAGGTCTTTTCATCACCTGAATGCAAGATCTTCTCATCAGTAAGGACTGAGCTTCCTGCTGAGACTGGACATGTATCATACTCCACTGGGTGTTTAAAAATCTAGGGAGATAGAAGCCCAAGGAAAATTCATCACCAGGAATTTTGTGGTATCTGTAGAGATGCAAGTAATGGAATTGAGGGTCTAGAATGCCCGAAGTGGAGGTAAACCATAAATCCCCTTCCAGCAGAGCTGCTAATCATAGAGTCATGCCTGGGTTGAAAAGGACCACAATGATATTCTAGTTTCACCCTCCCCACTATGATGCAAACCACCTCCCTGCAAACCACAGATCTTTAAACTCCAACTTCTGCAGCAGCAGTTTGCTTCACAAGAACTGTGCTTCTCTGAATATCCTCACAATGCCGTCAGCATGGGCTTCGCTACTTGGTTAACCTTCTGGTTTAGGTGCTGGTTTGCCCTCACTCTGGCATTAGCACCCTGCCTTCCTTAAGCTGGATTGCTTCTGCTCTCCTGCATTTCTAGCAACATCCCTGCTTCTAACCATGCTGCCTCCAGCCCTCCCTTCTGATTCCACTGAGACCTGTGGGTTTGGTCCATCCAACTTAGCGATAGAACAAGGCAGACTGATTTTAAACTAAAAGAGAAGAAATAAAGTTATATGTTAGGAAGAAGTTCTTTACTCAGAGTGGTGAGACCTTGGCACAGGCTTCCCAGAGAGGTTCTGGATGCCTCATCCCTGGAGACTTTCAAGACCAGGTCGGATGAGGCCCTGAGCAGCCTGATCTGGTGGGTGGCAACCCTGTCCATGGTAGGGGCTTGGAATCTGATGATCTTTAAGGTCCCTTCCAGCCTTAGCCATTCTATGGTTCTATGTCCTTCTCCCCAATTTCTGTGCTGTGAACTTTGGCAGGACCATCAGATTTCAGGTATGAACATCAGCCCATTGGTTGTATCTAGCCATGAGATCCTGGTGCAGGATGGAGACAGCTCTTCTGACGTTCACCTTGTGCCACATCAGTCACATAACTTAATGCCTTCCCATCACGTGTGTTCCTGACAGTGGGTCAGAAAAAAGCTGTGGGCTTGCAGTGACCACCAACAGCCATAGGCCTTTATCATCTGAAACTCTGAGGAAATTTTGTGGTCAAAAAAGATGGGAATTCTGGGCCACCAGCTGAAATGGAATAGATCACCAACCAACCCACTCTTCAGTGGTAAGCCTGCAGTCTAATGACATACAAAAATATCCAGTATCGTTTCTCCAGGGTGCTTGGTGATATAATGGAAACTGGATAAAGAGCCAGCATTTGGAAATACATTATAATTGCACACTGCTTTCACTTGTGCAACCAGAGCAGTGGTTACCACGCAATTACATGTCACCATATACAAATGACAGTGCAGTTACAGTAACTTCACCAATTACAGGGAAATTGCACCCACTCTGCTAAGAGGTTTTCACTCAAACATAATTCAGGATCACAAGACCAGTTACCCAAATTGACTTGAACTTGTACAAGCATTTGGTTTTTAGGTCTGGAGTTTAAGCATCAGTTCAAGGACTGGTGTCAAGTTTCCAGAGTGCTGCAGAATCTTAACATGGTACAGACTTGTTACGCCTGCATTAACGTTCCTTATGTACTGTGAGCATAAGGCTTCCCATCTACCATCTACCTCCACATCATAAAATTTGCAATTTCCTGAAGAGGAGTCTGCCTTCCTTACGGAGACCAATAGAATTCTTTAGTCTTCGTGCCTTTTGCTCAGCAGAGCTGGTTGGTTATTAGTAAGAAGTAATTGCTGCCGTAAATTTAGCATCCTCTGAGTTCTGAATTTTGGAATGATTTGTGTGCCAAAAGATATGCACAAAGTCCTACATGTATCCTAGACCCAAATAATTGCAAAATTTAAGCAATAGTAGCAATGGGTTTGTTCTTATTTCCTGCTGCAGACCCAGTGTTGCAGCCACATTGTCCATGAGAAATAACAGCAAATTCCTTTCAGCCCATTGCTCTTTCTCCAGCTCTGGTTCCCACTTCTGCTATACACATTTCCTTTCTACTGGCATGGGGCTGCTCACTGCAGCATTTTAGCTCTGGAGGCAGCACTGAGTTGTCAGAGGGAAACAATTCATGCCCCCAAAAGTACTGACTATGTGCTTCTCAAAAATCATAGAATTTTGATATACAAGCTCCCAGGCCAAACACAGAATCATAGAATCGGTAAGGTTGGAAAAGACTCCTAAGACAATCCAGTCCAACTCTCAACCCATCCCCACTATGCCCACTAACCACGTCCCTCAGTGCCACTTCTGCCCTTTCCTTGAGCACCTCCAGGGATGGTGATTCCACCACCTTCCTGGGCAGCCTGTGCCAATGCCTCACCACTCTTGCAGGGAAGAAATGTTCCCTAGTATCCAACCTGAAATACTGTCACCAATACTGTCATCATCAAAATGACATCATCAGAATGGCATACCAACTTCTTGTCTGCTTGCAGAGAATATACTCCTACTGTTACAAGTAAAGGTGCAATTACCAGCCTGAACCACCTCCAGGTTAACGAATCCTTGTTACTGGCAGACAGCACCCTGATGGTGTACTGATTTAACCTCCATTTTCAGATCCTTCATCGACTTCAACTCCAAGTGTCTGCCAAGGAAAAGCGATGCCAGGATATACAAGACGCAGTGCAGAACTGATTCAGATACCTGGGAATATATTTCAGTGGGATATTTAGAATCATAAAATGGCTTGAGTTGGAAGGGACCCTTAAAGGTCAGCTAGTCCAACTCCCCTGAAATGAATGGGGACATCTACAGCTAGATCAAGTTTCTTTGAGTCCATCCAGCCTGACGCTGAATGTCTTCAGGGACAGGGCATCCACCACCAAACCCATTCCAGTGCCTCACTCCCTCTGTTTGGATATTTTAAGTTAAGGGATATTTCAAGAGTCCAAGAATCTGATACAGGCAGGGAAGAGGGACAACACCTCCAGAAGCAACGCAGAGTGTCAAACTCAGCACAAACACTCTGGTTCATAGTGGCCTTCACATCCCAAGTGCCATACATCATCGCTATGTCAGCCAAACCTCTCTTCTGCACATTATTCACACTCTCTCCAAAAATGCTGGCAGTACTACTCCAAATCTCTATTTTAGCACAGCAAGCTATGCAGCTGGGCTGAAAGTCAGATCGCTGAGCTGTGTGGTCACTGAGGTTCCTTCACTCCCAGGTGGGAACTGTGTCTGCGCGCAGGAAGAGTGGATGGGACCTAAAGAGCAGAAAATGTGGCTGTAAAAGGAAACTGAGCTCTTCTGCAGTCCCATAAAATTCACTCTGTGGGCTACGAGGATGCAGAATCATGTGGGTGAGGATAAACAGAGGAATATGATCTCTGCAGCTCTCAGCTTGCCACTTTCCATGAGCTTTAAAAAATTCACTTAAAATTTTTCACACCCCCAAAAAAAGAGATTATTGAGCGCGGAGACTCTGCTTTTGAAACTACCATGGTCTATTGGGTAAATAAGCATTTAGGGATTTTTCAAAAGTGAAGTATTGATCAAATAAGCTGCTAGAGCTCTTCTGTAAGAACATATTCCAGCTGCAAAGCTGTTATGCACCTGAAACACAGCTGCACTGACTTCCCCTGGGGACTAAAAGTCACAGGGAGAGAAAATCTTGGGTGAAAAGGTTTCCTCTGTATAAAATGAAAAGGTTTTGTCTGTACAGAGTGAAAAGAGTTTATCCAGATAGGCAAAAAGTCACCTTTGGGAGAGAAGTGCATTTTGTCCTAAAGGACATTGGATTTCCATGATCAGCTAAAGGCTGTTACATCACAAATTCCATCAACAGCAGTATTGATAGAGGTGTAAGAAGAGAGTGGAGCTCTATCCTCTATATGCCTCTGTAACCCTGAGCATCCTTGCCATAACTTGTGTTTCTCCCAGATGTCTCCATCTAACAGAGATACCTAACGAGGAGACATTCCCCACATTCATCTCTCAAATTCATCTTCACCAGGAAAAAACATCCACTCTGCAGGGCCCTGGTAAGGCCTCCACTGCGAGCATCATCGCTGTCAACTTTGAAGAGTGTAGGAACACTTGCTGACTTGCCCTCCCTTTCACATGCTTGACCCACTATCCCCCAATACTTGTTGGCAACAGAATGGTTAAATCTGAGCTCAGATGGAGCATTTCTGGCAGCTGCCAGGCGCTCCTTATTCCTATTCCACTGATGCACACCAGCACCTTGCCGGATAGAGTCCAGCTGCCTCCCTCATGTCGGCACCACCAGACATTCCCTTAATTACTATAATTATTATTTTGTTCCACAGTCAAAATTATCATTTGGGCTGCAAAGTGCCACGTGCACCAGTAGCACTATATAAATGAAACAACAATGCTGCTTTGCATGTGGGCGACACCTCCCAGAGATCCCAGAGCTGCTTAAAAGCATTAATTAAGCCTCACCACGGTCCCACAAAGGTAAGCTAAGCGTTGTGATGAACAACTTGCATGTGTTGTTGGTCTTCGGCATGGGGAAACTGCGCAGTTGGATAGGAGAGTTGTGTCAGGGGATGTTGGATATTAAGAAAAATTTATTCTCTGAAACAGTGGTGAAGCATTGGCACAGGCTGCCCAGGGAGGTGATGGAGTCACCATCGCTGGAGTGTTCAAGAAATGTGTAGATGTGGCACTGAGGGACATGGTTAGTGGGCATGGTGGGGATGGGCTGACAGTTGGACTGGATGATCTTAGTGTTCTTTGCCAACCTTAATGATTCTATGATTCTGTGAGTGACCTTGGCTTGCTCACCAAATAATGAAGGGCCAAGGGCTGCGCATTTGCATCAGGGAGAATTGAGTTGTGTCTCGTTCTATCATCTGATGGAAAACGAACGCAAGGGAGCCGGGTTGTCACTTTAAACAACAAAATACAGCACTCGCGTTCTGCAAACCAAAATCTCCCACTTGCTGCCTCTATTTGTGCAGATCTCAGTGCTTGAGGAATGCAGAGTGCTTGTGTCAGCCTCTATATAATTCACTCAATCCTTTCGCTTCCAACCCTCTTTGCATCTGAAAGCAGGGCTGTGCAGTGGATGGCCCTCTGAAGCACGGATGCCGTGACAATTACAGCCCTTTGTTTCTTGGCGCCGGATCCCGACCAATAGCCCCGACCCACTGATAAGTGCTGGGTCATTCCCTCATTAGGAGCAGCACGTTTTTATTATTCCCTTCTGCATGCTCCCTCGCTCTGCGTCTCCCACTCTCTGAATACGCGCCTAGCTAATATCGCTTGTTTACAGAATAAATCAGCTGAACAAATCCTATTATATTTTGGAACAGTGACAACGATGGGGTAATGACATTGAAACAGGGAAAATGCGATGTTGTTCCTACTGATCTAATGTCACCCACGTGTTCTATCAGCGATGCCAGCTCTGGTAATGCATGGAGGACACAGAAGTCCTTTTGTTTGCCCATGGCATTACCATTTGGATGCACAAATACCTGGGTGTCCCACCCTTCCTGTGTTTCAGGCACTTCTGTAACTACTTTAATTATCAAACAGGCTACCCAGGGCGATGGTGGTGCCACCATCCTAGGAAGTATTCAAGACAAGGGTTCCCCACTAAGGGGTATTCTTTGGAGATCACGGTGGTGATGGGTTGATGGTTGGAGTAAATGATCTTAGTGGCCTTTTCCAACCTCAATGATTTTTTGATTCTGTGTGCCCAGACTCAGTCTGGAACTCTGGATGTGAGTGTCATGCATTCATCTATGTATGAATCATTCTCTTCAGAGCTACTGAAGATACTACTGATAGATAAAGATCAAGAAGTGGAGGAGCATCGCCTCTCTGTGCCTGCTGAAATACAGACCTTTGTTGTATCTCCCTGTGGGAGGGAGAGAATGCTCTCACACTGACGCTTCCTTAGAGTGCACTGTGATTTTTGTGAGTGTGTGTGAGATGCTGCATTACAGAATCATAGAATCATAAAGGTTGGGAAAGACCACTGAGATCATCCAGTCCAGCCATCAACCCATCATGCCCACCACCATGACCACTAACCATGTCCCTCAGTGTTACATCTGCCATTTTCTTGAACACCTTCAGGGACAGTGACTCCACCACCTCTCTGGGCAGCCTGTGCCAGTGCCCAACCCCTCTTTCTGAGAAGAAACTTCTCCTAATAGCCAACCTGCATTCCCCATCCTCACATCTTGCTCGTATCTTCCTGGTGGAAAAGTGCAGCATCTGTATTTATACTGACTGATATATTGGGGATACATTACAATTCAGGTAAAAGGGGAAACACGCTTATTTCAGGAACAAAAATAATGCCCTCTGTTATGTATGTGTTGGAATAGAAAATCAAGACAGACATGTGCATCAGGCTGTTCCCAGAGGCTAAACATCTTCACTGATTCCCTAAGCACGAAGACAGACCCTGCACTGTTTTTCACCCCGACAACTCCACTTGCATCAGGCAAGGAAGAAAGGGTCTGTGCAGGATTTGTCCCAAAAGCAATGCTGAATCCAGCAAGCCACAGCCCCCTCCTCAACAGAACGGGTATTGTACAAACCCCAGCTGCCCCCAGTCCGGAGGTGCTTTAAATAGCATTGGTGTCATGCAGGGAGCCGAAATCACTTTGCTTCTGGCTCGTGCAGGATTTTTCTGGATTTTGCATGCAGCTTTTTTTCTCTTTCTTTTCTTTTTTTGCTTTTTAATGTTGTATAAGCATTCCTCTCAGCCTGGAAGGCAATCTCCTGGTGAGGCAATCCGAGGTCAGGGCTGTGATCACCCGGCGTGGAAGCGAAGGCAAAGAGATCATCTGCAGCGCTCGGAAAATGCAAGGCTGAACCACATGTGACCGCAGGGCTCAACCACAGAGAAAAACAGCCTGGGTCGCTGGCAGGGAAAGCAGCAAAGATCACTTCCCAGAAATAAAAATAATCGTCCATGTGGCGAGGAGCATGAAGCAGCAACGTGGAAGCCAGCACCTCACTCTCCTGTGATAGCATCTATGTGGAGTCCAGCAGGAGCAAGAGATGATGCTGAAGGATGCTGAGAGATGCTGAGTGATGCTGAGCCGTGCAGGCAGAGTCCAGGGCTGGGATGATAGTGGGGGAGGGAGCAGTGCCTGAAATATCTCAGACACAACAGCGAGTCAGCAGCCTTGGGCCCTGCTCTGTCTTCAATGAACAATTTGTGTGAGCAGGGTCAGGAAGACGAGAGGATCCAAGAGAGAACAGCACAGCGCGCATGGGGCTGGCACCCGGCCACTTAAAGGCATAGGGTTTCCTCTGGTGCGTGGGAAGTAAAGAAATGGTTCCATGCAGGATGTTGTTGGGTTGCTGGGTTTTTTCTGTTGTTGTTTTTGTTTTTAGTTTTTTGGATTTTTTTTTTCCCAGAGGTTTCTCATCATTACAGCACAAATAATGAGCATTTTGGAAGGAGGGTAGTTAATTACAGCCAGCAGTATTTCTGATCTGGAGGTATCCTTTCGAGGGCATGATGGTAATGGGTAGACATCTGGACTGGATGATCTTAGTGGTACTGAGGAGCATACTTACTGCATCAAACATAATCATCCTCTGCTTGCTATTAGGCCCTGATTTACAGCCCTTAAGTGCAAGCTTCTGTTAATGCAGATTCTGAAGACATTTTGTTTCTCTCTCCCCAAGAACCTCCAAAGGTGTGAGGAAAGGCCAAAGCCATCAAAAAGTGAAGATGATTTCATGCAATGCCTACAAGGCCTCTGCAAATGAGTTTTGACCAGATTTGAGTATCATAGAATTGTTTGAGTTGGAAGGGGCCTTTAAAGGTCATCCAGTCCAACCCCCTGCAGTGAGCAGGGCCATCTATATCTAGGTTAGGCATATGCACATCCCCCTGATGGTGGGCACAGGCTTTGGAGGATGTCCAGAAGTCAGGATGTTGGCAACAACTACACGCAGGCCTTAAACACCATACTTGCTAGACAAGAACTAGTGCTAATCATCTAATGAGCCTACTTGGTCACATCACAGTGGAAGAGATGGAGGGACTTTCCTAATTTCAGCTACAGAGGGGCCAGGACCTTTCTTGGTCTCCGAGAGTAGAGGTTTGAATTCAGTTGCTCTTTATTAGCCTGAAGAGCATGGCCTCAGCCATCTCTGATCACTTCCACCACTGTCAATATTCATGAGAAATAGCAGCCACATCACCGGAGAGAGCTCCTTGCCCTGCTTTTGCCTGAGCTGCCTCATATAGCATGACAATATGACATTTTTCTCCAATTATGTGTCTTTCACTCCCAGAGCACTGCTTTGTAGAGGAGGCAACAGTCAGGCCCTGGAAAGAGATGGGGGAATGAGGAGAGAGAAGGTCCATGGGGGAGATTTTCAAATGACAGAGCTCAGGTGCAGAAATCCTAAGCCAGCACATTAACCCTTGTCCATGTTGCATCTCCAATAACCCCTTCATCCCTTCCAGCTCCCACCAATGGCAGAGACTGCTGGTTATCTATTATCAAAATGGTTGGGTTCAGTGAGTCCCTCCACCAATACGCTTCACGCATACACTACAATCCAACACAAACTGATGTGGCCAATTATACAAATACAGAGCACACATTAAAAAGCTTGTTTGCTCCATCTCAGAGTATCCAGTGAGCATTGCCAGAGAGGAAATTCTGTATTTCTGAGGCTACTGCTTCTACACAGGCTGCATTCTGACTTTTTTTGGGGTGCTCTTGCTCTTGCTTACATCTCTAGAGGAAGAAGAGGAAAGCACCATGGAATGCTGACCAAGAAGCGGCCTTCAGCTGATCATGAGCTCTCTAGATGAGAAACTTAAGTCTATGTAATTTGGGCTAAAAGTGTGTCTGCAAAGCTTTTCTGCATGGCATATCCAGTAGAGATGAACAAAAAACCCTATTGTATGAGCATGGGCAGCACTGACCTCATACAGATTTACTTAGGATAGCCCTGCTGGCAAGCAGTGACACGATGAGGCCTCATGAAACCGATAGCTTGTTCCTGTGACTGTGAGTCATTCCCCAGGGAAAGAGGCAGGCTCATGCACTGGGCAGTCCCGCCAGGAGAAACCAGCATGCTCTCAAAATGTCAAGGCATCAGCCCTGCATGGACCTCCATCCACGTGCTCCTCTTCCCAAGGACTAAGCAAGAGTTAACACTGCCTTTCACCCCAACCTTTTCCTATTACAGAAATGACGATTCCAAGTCTTTTGATTAATAAAGTGATACTTTTCCTTGAAACAGCCTTTTTTTCTTTTTTTTTTTTTTTTTTTTTACCACAACTCATTTTTAAATGACTGTAGTAAGGATTTATTCCGCCTTCTTGCAACAGTTGAGAATACTGGGTGCAACATAAGGATCCAGGAGTTCCTGAGCTGCAACCAAGCTGCAGGTCATGTTTCACTGTGCCTTAACTCCTGCAAAACAGAAGTAAAGTTTCTCCCCATCTTCGTGTTGTTGAAGAGGAAGATAATGAAGCTGTTTGTTTGGACAAAAATATTGGAAGCTTTTTGATAGGAAAAGTATGGCCACCTCATCATCATTGGTTGTCTCACCAGGAGTCAAACTATCTTTGTTTTACACCAAGCTAGAAAAGGCCTTTTCTAATCTGATGGCATGGAGCAGTAGAGAGCCTGGATGTATGGATCAGTCTCAAGGGCCAAGGAGCATTCATCCTGGGGTGAGGTGCTCATTCTGATAACACAAATCTCCTGGGCACACAAAAGCCAGTGCAGACACGTCTGACAGCCATACATGGAGGACAGTATGCACTCTACAACCTCTTTCCATACCTGTCTGAACCTCATGGGTAAAGCTTGGTGGGCATGAAGCACCTGGGATAGGCAAGGGTTAATAGGTAAATCAGGAGGGAGTAGAAGAGCAAAGTCAACACGAGGAATATGTATGTATGGAGGAGACAGAGGACAAATGGGGAACAAGGCAATGGTGACTAGAGGGAAACCTGGGGGAATTATTGACTTAGATGTGGCTTCGATTATCAGAAGCAGAAACCTTTGTAGCTGAGTTACTTGTCAGGCAACGACTCCAGTTCCAAATGCCCCACCTTGCCTGCCTTCTGTTAACAAAGCGTTGGAAAAATATCGCCCAAGTCTTTACACAAAGCCTTTTGTTGGCTGGTCAGCTTCAAAAAACATTTCTTTTCTCCCCCCTCTGACAACATTGCCATGAAAAACAGGAAGAGATTGAATGCAGTAATTTAAACAGTCAAACTCCATTTCCTGCCAAAAGGAAAAGAAAATACTGGCGAAAGGCAGAAGCCGGCCGATAGTTGGGGACAGACATTCTGATTATCTCAGACAGATATTCTCACTGTGTATCCGGTAAAAGCTACGATGGTGGAAGTGACACCTTTTCATTTCAGGGAATGCAGATTGTTAGGCTGCAGAGCAGCAGGTGATGCTGTGAGGCAGATCAGGTAGGGATCAGGGTTGCAACCAGCTCCTGAGCTAACACTTAGGATAGGATTGCACGCTAACAATACACTCTGTATGAGTGTGTTGCTGGAATGGTGGTTGGAACTAGATGATTTTCAAGGTCCCCTCCAACCTAAGCCATTCTATGACTCTGAGGATTTACTGCAAGCCAAGTCTCCACCAAGGATCCCCATTCTTTTCACATCCCCCCAGCAGGCCCTGGCACACCCACAGTTCTCTAGGGGCAGTCTCCAATATCCTCCTCTTCTTCATCCATCCTTGCGTGTCCCACATGGCAGTTCATCTGCTTGTTCCCTAAGGCTCAACTTCTGTGCATCCCAGTAAGGCTTCAAAATATGCCCACTGGCAATCTTATTTCGTAACACCAAAAAACAACAAATCTACCAATAATTAAGACCAGTATGGAAATGGACCATTCCCACCTCTATCCTCCTCTCAAGCTGCCTCTTTTTTAAAAAAAATCAGCATGTTGATACAGCATGATGCATATTTAAAACTGCCTTCTTTATCCTACATGAAGATCATTTTCTCTTTAGAAAAACAAACAACCTTTTCACTCTAGAGCAGCCCTTCCTTCTGCCAATACTCTGCACATCTGTACAGCCTCTCTCTGCTCCGCAGAATCATAGAATCATTAAGACTGGAAAGACCACTAGTCCAACCATCAACCCATGTCTATGATCACTCTAAACTCAGCGCCACATCTACCCTCTTCTTCAACACCTCCAGAGTTTGTGACTCCATCACCTCCCTGGGCAGCCTGTTCCAATACCCCACCACTCTTTCTTCAGAAACTTTCTGAAATTAGACCAATGCATCACAAAAGTGGTGGCATTTTGGTGGCATACATCATTCCTTGTAGATACTCAGAGGAGACAAAGGTGCTCTCTAGGGCCATGTATATTGTAATGGCTCCGGTATCAGGAAATGAGATTAGAAGTGAGGGAAAGCTTCCTAGCAGCAGAGATAGATCATGCAGGGAGAGAGGGGAGCCTCCCTCACTGGAGGTTAAGAACAGGTGAGACAAACATCTGTCAGAAATGTTATAAGTAAAGCAGGAGGGCAAATCAGATGACCTCGTAAGATTCTTTTTTTTTTTCCCAGTCTCATTTTTCTCTGATTATATGAATTTCTAAGCATTTGGGGTCAAGAGTACTGTTTAAATGTAAGTTATTATCCTGCATTTGCAAGGTACAGAGAGGAGAACCAGAGATATTACCTGCAACTATTCATCACCTGCGTGAACATCCCCAATTTGCAAATCAACTGCCCAGACATAAAAATCCATCTTTTTTTTTTTTCCTGATTTATGCTGAAGATTAAGAGGACAGCTATAACACAGGAGAGAAATGTACATCAAGGATTGTCCATTCATCTCTGGTCTTTCCCAGGCCAGACTTGACCAAAGTGCAAGGACAGTGCAGTGAGCCCAGCTCCAGGGTCCAAGAGTAAATATCTCAAGGAAGGGCTGGAGTATGTCTTCTAACAGTGTTTCTCTGCAATGCTCAGTGGGGGTTTCCCACAGCTTCTCTTTACCCATCTGCTCACTGAGTAGCATACCAGCTGTATCTATACACATGCAGGATTTTGGCTGCTGGATGCAGGGCAGCAGATCTGAACTTCAAGTCCAAGCTTGATCATGGGCAGGTTAGACTTCTATCCTGCACCAGCAGAGACACATTTGATATCCAAATTTAAAAATAATAATAATTAAAAAAATAAAAAAAAACATATGAAAAGTCACACTGGTAGCTTTATAATTGGTTTTATATCTGCTCCAATCCACTTGCAAAAAGGCAGAGCAGCAGTGCTGGTGGACTGCTGGCAAGCAGGACATCCATCAGCAACAGAGATGAGGCCCTCGTGGACATATGTCCAGGCTCCAAAATACTTCACCGACCATCAAATATTTTCCAAGCTTAGCAGCTGGACTCTGCAGCCCTTACAGCAGCCAAGTCACTAATACCTCTTCCCTCGGGCAACACAGCTGATCTCAGGCAGGGCTTGCCAGCAGCTCTAAGTAGACTCATTAAAGGAGAGCACAGCCCACTTAGTTACACTTTTCAGACTCTTATTTTCTCTTCAAGGATCTCCGGGCTCTTTTTCCAGATGGGAAGCATTAGCATCTCTGATTCACAGTCACAAAGATGCTCTTACAGTTTTCCCTGCTGTGCCACACAGACCCCAATTTGTTGTCCTCTCCCGGGTGTCTGCAGTCCTGTCCCTCCAAATTTGCTCTAATATATCCCAGACTCATCCCAAGGGACAATGTTGGCCCTTTTTCCCCATTCTAAAGCCACAGAAGCCAGGTGATTGAGGGGTTTCAAAACTGTGGGTTTGAGAGGTCCTGTGCTGCAAGCATTAGTATGGAGCACAAGCGGAGCAGATTTGCAAATACATGGAGAGGCTTAACAGCCTGGGAAAGTAACTCCAGTGGGAAACTCCAGCTTAAATCTAAAGGCAGCTTTTTGAATGTGCGGAGGCCTTGAGGCTAAACAAAGAAAAAAATAGAAAAAAATCAAAGCCAGATTCGGGCACAGCCTTTCTCCCTGTGAACCCATAGGGGGTTTGCTGCTGGCAGAGGTCTAGACAGAAGGGATCCCACCAAACCAAACGGTTTGTCCCTCCTTGACTTCAGTGTAGGACTGTGAGAGCAGTGCAAGGTCACGCAATAATGCTGTGCTTGTGCAAAGGAAAATTAGGGCAGGGTAAGGCAGGATCAGTCTCCCTGCAATGATATTTCCATCTACATTCCTCTTAGTGTGTCCTTGTCCTGCAAAGGAACAACAGCAGGGATCCCCCAGCAAAGGATGCTTGAGTACAAAGGAAAGCATGAGCAATCCCGTATCCTGAGCCCTGACTCTGCCATGAGATTATGGGGCAGGAAGGCGCTCTGGTGTTTCTCCATATTCCCTTTGCTCAGACTTGAACTTGCCTCTTACTTGAAAGAACTAATTAAGGATGGAAATCAAAGCCCAGAGAGGCAGCTATTACAGCAGCTGGGGTGCAGTGCTGACTATAATGCTGATTTCTGTGCGTGGTATCAAAGCCAGCCACATATTGGCAGGGCTGAGGCAGATTTCCACAATGACACTTTAGTGAACTGGTGGAATAAACTAAGAGAATTTCTTAAGACCATTTGTAGGTCAGGTAGACCAACCTCTTCCTCTGTCCTGCCCTTAAACGTTGCAGCATTTCATCCTTGATCTGTAGCCAGGCCTTAATTTTTCAGTGCACAGACAGTGCAGAGCTGGCTAGAAGGAGGAAGACAAGGGACTTTGATGGTTAATGATCAGCGCTACTCAGCCCTAGAATAAATGAACTACTGGCTTCACAAAGCTCCCGGAAAAAATCCTGCCCCAACTCCAGCCTAGGGAGATAAAATTCCACCATCAGACACAGAAATAAGCACAAGCAGTTGAGGTTATCTAAATCTTATTTTGGTTTATGCTTGAGCCAATACTGCAGGAGAGAGTGTGATTTCACCCCTGATGAATTTCACTGTGAAATAACAACAGCAGGACAATCCTTCCCAAAGATTTCAAGGCCTCTTGGCTTGTTCCATCAACAAGCTTAACATTCCTGGGAAGGTCAGAAAGTGATACCTTCCTCAACTTGACCATGTGTAAACTGAGGTGTGGGCTGGTTAGATTAGATGGTGTCATGAGCCAGAGGAAAAGCCAAGACTAGGATGAGGCAGGTTCAGTTCCTCACTCTCTACCGCAGTCAATGAGGCACAGTTTAAGCTCTGCAAGAACGTGAGGATGTTAAATGTGGGTGTTCAAAGGCTAGACTTACCGCACTGCTACAGGGAATGTCCTTGACTTTGAGCCAGGCCAGATCTAATGTCCCCTCTCCCCTGTAGCAGGACTGCAGCCTGTCCTTGATGCGATCGTTGATTTCTTTCAGGACAAAGATGCAAAGAGCAGACTCATCCAAGGACTTCATCTTCCTTTTCTGCCCCTTGGAGAAGACTGTGAAGAGGATATCATCCTCAGGGCCAACACCCAAAGACCTTGCTAAAATTGCTCCAGCCTTGGACAAGTAGGCTGCCTGGAGCAACCGGTACTCCACCCCATTCTTCTCACAGCCAATGGGCACCTCAACATAGGAGTTAAAAGCTGTGTCTTCTTTGCACAACCGAACCAACTTAGAGGTATAAACTTGTTCTTTCGTGGTGGAACCAGGTGGTGAGATCATCTCAGGCTGCAAAGTTAGGAAATAAACAAAGTTACCGCTGCTGAAGCCATAGATGTAGTAGATATCAAAGTCAGGGATGATGGTAAAGGTGTCCGAGGGGATTTTGATCATAGATGCCACAAACTCATCATGAAAAACGTATGCAAACATCCCATCTGCCTCAGAGTTCTTGGTAAGCTTTCTGCTGGAAATAGTGGGGAAATACTCAGGTTTGCCATCCACAGCAGTTGCAATGAACAACTTGTCATCCATGTTGCTGTAAGAAACAATGACTCCAAAAACAGAGCCACTCTCGTTCACGCCGGAGAGGTAATGCTCCTTCTTGTGGAAGGGTTCTCCCAGCTTGAAGAGGTCATCCAGCCTCAAAAGCTTACAGATGCCCTGGTAAAGACTCCCACAGGCTATCAATCG
>PPHD01011394.1:5479-18853 GCA_002909625.1 Bambusicola thoracicus
ATATATATATGCAAAGTTGTAGGCATTTACAAATAAAAGTGACTTTAAAAAAAGAGTAAAAGCTGCAAAAACGTTGTTGAGTATCCTCTTCATCACATCTGGATAATCAGACTAAGGCATTGTCTGAAACAGGGGACATAAGCAAATTTCCCATCTTTACTGGCATGCACCACATTTGTCCCATCATTAGACATGATAAACCAATGAGAAAGAGAAAGCAAGGGGTAAAACCACTCTTTTTCATGCAGCTTCTCTTACACATTCACTGCAGTGTGGGATTT
This sequence comes from Bambusicola thoracicus, assembly GCA_002909625.1. Taxonomy (NCBI): domain Eukaryota; kingdom Metazoa; phylum Chordata; class Aves; order Galliformes; family Phasianidae; genus Bambusicola; species Bambusicola thoracicus. The sequence goes on from PPHD01011394.1 coordinate 5,761, forward strand.
TTCAAAGCTGCACATGTGCCGACGGACAGTGGCTGGTGGGCGAGAACTCTGGCTGCCTCTTCCTGAAGATTGAAAAGAAAAAGACACCCAGTGAGTGGTTATACACATGTGCACACATGGTGGTTATACCACTCAATAGGGTGCCTGTCCCTGCCCTACATCTAGGGTTCACTGTGCTCTTTCCCATATTTTCTCCTCTCATTCCTTGGGCCGGTCACCTCAGCCTCCGTACATGTTAATCCTTGGCTCCAGCACGGTGTTGTGTAAAGCAGGTCCTCATGGTGTTTGTCCCTGTGTTTTCTGCTGAGCGCTGATGTGCTTTACAAACCAGATGACAAGGGCTGCTGTGTATTCAGCTGCCAGTGAGAATTCTCCTCTGGTATTCTCAACATAGGGTGAGATGATGAAAAAGGAGTATCTGCCTTTCTCATTTTATCTACAGAAGTATCACCAAAATTTTTTTGGTGGAGTTATTAATACACACTCAGCTTCTGTGTTTTGTTTTTTTTTCTCCACGTCTCTTATTTCCACAGTCTGCTTTTCTGAATGTTTTGTTTGTTTTAAATTGTTACTAGCTTACATTATAAATGATTTCACTGTATGTGATTCATTTTTCTCATTGACACCTTGGTCCTTCTGAAGTAGACACAAAACAAAGTGTCTAACTACTCTATCTGCAATGGTAGTTCCAAAAAGGATAGCAGATCGCAGCTTCGGACTTGAATGTAAGACAATTTCCACTATATTTTCTCCTCTCTCTTGCCCTATAAAGTGGATGCAAGCTCTCATTTATCTTTCTCAGTGTCAATAAATATATATATATATGTACACATGCGTGTGCTTTGACAAAAGTGTAAGATATTTTTGCACATGGAATGTATCAATGAATTTCTGCAAACAAAAGTTGTCATTGTATTGCAAATAAAACGCAAATAAAATTCACCATTTTTCCCCATCAAAGAAACAATTATCGTGCATGCTTGCCAGACTTCTGTTTACCTCAAACAGCAGATTCATGGATGGTATGTGCACGCACTACATACTCATTACAGCTGCTAATGAGCCAAAAAAGCCATTCTTCTCACCACATACTAAAGCACAGGAGCACAGCGTGATGTACACAGAATACATGCATACCCATTTTGGAGAGGTAGATGCCTTGAGATGACTTCTGAACTATTATGAATAAAACAAAAATAAGACATACTGCTGAGCAATTTTGTAAACCTCTAGAGTAATTACATTCCTTACTAGGAGTAATGATCTGAGATTTGACAATGCAAAGGCTATCATAATTTGGAACTTAGCTACTGTGCTCTCTCCTACTCCCTATTGACGTTACAAAGATTATTAAGCTTCTTATTAAATAGAACATCCAACATTTCTACAGACCTTTTCTTTTCTTCACCTACTGTCAGAACAAGAGCTTTCTACTGTCTGTGCTTGCATTGTAAAAAGTCACAAATTAATAGTTTATTCAGTCACGGGAGCTAATTTGACAAAACATGTAGCAACATGCAGTTGATTATATAAGAGGAAAATAAATTTCTGAATATATTCCACACACCCACAAATGCTGTAGAGGGCACACAACCACAGACAGCCTTGCTCAGGGACCTTGGAACAAGTGGAAAAGTGCTCTGAACCTGGCTGTTTGTGAGACAAATGCACTTCACCAGCCACTCTCCCTCAGCTAGTGCTATTTCCTGTTGCTTGTGGCTTCCTTAGCTGCATCCCTTGTTTCCCACCCCATACTTCTTTTTATGCAGACATTCCCCCAGAGTAAGTCCACAGCATTTTGCTCTCCATGCTATGGGCATCCATAGGTCTTGCTATGAAATCCTCATATGTGAAAGGAAGAAACAAATCTACTTCCTTAGTCCAAAATACCTCCTAACCTTTAAAATACAGTGAACTCTTTCCTTTCCCATGGCTGCAGATGTGCTCCTCAGTCAAAATAAAAAAATAGATTACATATATGAGAGCATGCAAGCCCCTAAATGCCTCAACCAGATTTGCATTCTGTGGGGGACTGCTTTTTAAAATGCTACTATGCTCCATTATAGCAGTGGTTTGCCTTTTATTCAAGGTCAAGGGGGATCCCCATATCACGATATAAAGTATATATACACTACAGATAGCAGCTCTAAATCTCAAGATTCATACTTCCGTAGAATTTGGATTTATAGTGAAATTTGGATTTATAGCGTTGTAGGAAATGTAGTGTATGTGTTAATTGTAATTCAGTGAATTATTCTGCAATTATAAATCCTTGTCAGCTGCATAAGTAATGAATGCTTTTGTAGGATTCAATCTGAAGTACACTTGTAGGCTTGCTTTGCCTGTCTAGTAGTGTGTGGCAATACTCTCTTTTTTCCATCCTATTTCTAAATATTATAAAGTCTTCTCCCTTCTTTCTCTATGGTTTGTAGGCAGCGATGGCATTTCACACACATTTATGCCATTACCAAAAATTAGATATCCTGCATATATTCAAAAGAATGATGGTTAAAGTGCCTTTGGGGAGCCATCTTTCAAACAATAAGTTTAACGCCTGGTGAGCCAATGGCACCTATTGACAGCCTGAGCCCAGAGGCAGGATGGATCTTCCATGTGTTTGAATGAGGAGTTGCCATACCATAATGAAAATGTCTGAATGGCTTTCTGATGAAGTCCTGGGTGCAGTAACAGGGAGCCTGCCAGAGGAAGCAGGGTGGCAGTGCAGGGGGTTCCTAAAGGAAGAGGATGAATTGCTTTACTTTCTGTTCTTTGAAGCAGATAAATATTTCTAGCAAGTTGGTAAGAAATCAGGCTATGTAACAGAGCTCCTGAAATCTGCAGTGAGGAAAGTAAAGGATCTGAGAGAAGAGTCACTCGCTACTATTTTTTCTCTAAAGCGTAAATGAATGATACAATGAAGTAAACAGCTGTGTCAGGGTTGTAGGAAAGTGTAAATTGCTCCCTGTAACATTTTCTACCTGAATAGCTATGAAAAATTCACCTTCTGCCCTGGAATTACTCTCTCTGTCCATCCAGACTCACCGAATGGACTCAAACTGAATGAATCTGTCTGGCATCAAAGATGATATAAATGCAGGACTCTGTATTACCTACTGTCTGAAACTACAGTCAGAGATCTTCCATGCTAGGTGTTGCCTGAGCTGTAAGAAAGGCTCTCATATTTTCCATAGTCAAAAACATAGGAAAGCACAGCTTCAGGTTTTATGCAATCTAACATGAAACAAGTGAGCATCAATTACATGAGGAAGATGACAAGGGAAGGGGACTTAAGAGAAGTGATAAGGGCATCATGCTGATACACTGGCGTGATAACCCTGAAACATTTCTTAGTTTTTAATAATTTATGTACAACCCCTAGCCTCAATGCAGGAAGGGAAAAGCCCTGTGCCACCTGTCTTGTGGCAGATAAGTGCAGCTCCTGTTCCAGCATTCAGACTGCCTGCCCTCCTCATCCCCAGGGGCAGCTCAGCTACAGCACAAACCTTCCAGCCTTCTGCCTCCTTCCTTGACCCCCTAGCGGCCTACAGGGTGACTGAGGAAGTATAAGTACTCTGTATGTAGAACTGGATCAGTAAATGCTCAGCAGAACATACATACCAAATTCTCGTCTCTCTAAATCTAGCCTCTTTCTCAGAATGTTCAACTTCTGATGTTTCTGTCCTTGAAAGTTCAGTTTATGTATGGTTGTCATGGCTGGATCAAAAGATAGCATTTAAAAAAAGATGCAAGCCCATGTTCTTCTCCTGCAAAAAGAGGACTTGAATTTCAATACCTTTTGTAGGAGGCAGGATCTGACAGAAGAGTTCTGCAATGTATGTCATTAAAGCAATAGATGAAGTCGGGAAGATAGACAGGTTTTCAGTACAAATTAATTTTTAAAACACAAGGTTAGAAATAATTGCTCTGAGCTTTAACTTAATTATCCTAATCAACTGGTCAGTGGCAGTTTTTGGAAAGAAATCATTAATTGCTGTGGAGCAGAGAGAGCTGTAAGTAGAAGGGAGCTTATAGGGTCATTTGCCCTTGCCAAGCACAGTGAGACATGCAGGTAATTATTACCCACAGAGGACTGAGGAGCAGGAGGGATCCTGCAGTGTGCTTTTTCTGAAGTGTGGGCATCTGCTGAAGAGGACAGAAGGGTCACTGGGCAGTCCCAGCAGGACGCTCAGAGCAACTCAATAGAGCTGCGCAGTGGAGACACAGCTAAGGCTGCCCCTGGTATCACTGCAGGCCAGCACAAGCCAGCTGTGTGCCTGGGAGGACATCCAGCTCCACCTGCCCCTCTGTGCCAGCACAGCCCTGGCTGCAATTGCTTAATGAACTGGCAGAGAATGATGGGGACAACTAATACGGGTCAAAACTGAGCCTAAAAACGCAGGGGGAAAGATCAGTTCCCTGCTACAGTTCACAGCAGCCAGGCACTCCTTCCCGTGTACGTGAATGGGGGATGTGGCATAAAGAAGGCTTTGGGTGTCATTTCTGGCTTAGAATAGCTTAAAGCATTTGTGGATTTACAGGCTATGATAGCCCAAAGAAGCCACAGGTAAATCCCTTGGCTGTCCAGGATAGCAGCAGGAGGTATTTTTGAAGTAAGATATAAACCTAAAAGCTACGTCGTGTGTATAACAGGTCTTGGAGAACATGAGAAAGTAAAGGAGGACTGCTGACTGCCTGGGGACTGCTGATATCCCTGGGGCCACACTTCACATCCACTTGAACCTCCTGCTGCACACCTGGGAGCCCAGCCTGTGCCCATACAAGCCTGAGAACCTTGCAGATCTGCTGGCTTGTCCCTGCACTCCCACAGCTTCAACCTGCTTCTGGGGCACAGAGCTGGGGGCAGCTCCCACATGCTTGACTTGCTCATTAGGCATCTCCTGCATGCCCCTCACCAGTCCTGTCTGTTCAAGGTAGATTAATTTAGAGGGTGGGGATTGTGCAGACACTGGGATTTGTGCTCTTTTTTTGTTGGTGGTATTGTCTAATCTGGGGATATTTTGCTGTTTAGCTTCTAGTTAGTTGGCTGGCTTGGGGGATTTGAGATGTAGACACTAATGGGGAGTAAGTTCCAGTTTCTGAACAGTCCTCAATCTGGGGATATAAGGCTTGTAAGCCAGCCCAAAATACCTGGACAAAACTATTTGAAATTATCTAGCTTGTGCCATGGAAAGAAATGGCCAAAAGGGAACTTGAAAAGGATGTTATCTATGTAAGTGGAGTGAAAGCCTAACCAGAGCTTGAAGCAAGAAAACAGCAAGAGCAGAAATTCTGGGCTATAACACACTGCAGATAAGGAAAGATTTACAGTTTGCAAGCACTCTGCTAGGCTGAAAGGAGGGGGATGTCCCAGCTGGAAGGCAGCTCACGGATGGGCATTTACACTGAGCCTGCGATTCTCTGGGGAAACCTGGGACTGATCAGTGTGAAACTGCAAACAGCAGCAAGACATCGACTAGCAAAAAGCTGCCAGAATCAGATTGGGGGCACTTGTTTTGCTAGAGGTTAAGATCAGCTTTGACATCTCCAGCTGTGGTGCTGCAACGGAGCTGAGCTAATCTAACAGCTTGCTGCTGAAAGGGACAACTCACACTCTGCTCCCCAAACCAGGGACAGCAGAGACACCCTCCCTGGTGCTGACATCAGTGTTTATCTGACCTTGAGGAGACTGAGCTGAAGGACAAACCACCAGACAATGATTTGGTGTGGTTTTTTTTCCCTCTTCTGTAAGGTTATTTTGCAAGCTGGAAGAAAAACACATCCCGCACATCACAAAGGAAGAGCTGCAGAGCAGAGAAGGGGAAACAGCTTAAGAAAAGATAGCTGAAGCAATAAGCTAGAGATGGTAAATTGTTTATAGTGCAGTTATAAGGATCCTGGAGCTTTTAGTTTTCAAGTGGGCTTTAAAGTGGCAAATTGTGTGATTACTTCTAGCCTGCAGAATTGTTTGCTGCTTATAGTGATAATGTCTTTTAACCTATGCTTGTCAGGTGTGGGAAGCTGAATGCCAGAGAACGTATCTGTTTTGAAGAATTAGCTGGCTTGTTATTTCAAAATTAAATGCCCTTTAACAACTCTAATGTGGAGACAGAATGTTCTATTGGTACAATTTACTTTGCTTTCCTTTTCAGCCCACATTTAATGTTGCTTAGAGTCCTGTGGGAAGCTAAGAGGACATAAACCTCATTGTTGGCCACAATTATTAGTAGTGCTTTGACAGTGGATGGCTCTTCTGCAGAATTCCAGAGTTGGGACAGGAAATCCCCAGCAAATATCTGGTAATGCTAATTTTGCCCATTTGGAGTTCTGATGATGCTGATCTAATAACAGGGAGAACATAAAAGAATGTGATCAGATCTCTGCTCTGAACGTGAACGGTACTTAGTGCACTTGTGGCAGATGGAAAACTGTATCAGGAGATGGGTGAAAAACACATACAACCTTACTGGCTAAAAAAAATTAACAAAGTCAAGCAGGAAGCAAAGATAGAGATTTTGAAATTCCTCATTATTCTGTTTCTAAACTCTCAAAACACCAGACAAAAAACAGAACAACTTTTTGTTCTCTTCACAGAAAATGGCAGTGGTGCAGGAATTTAGCAAAGAATACGTTCAGATTTCAGAACAGTGCACCAGGAGTCAGCCTCAACTTTGCCACACACCATAACAAGTACCAGTCTCTGCATCTCCATCTGTGGAGAATGAACATAAGGAATGTAAACATTTTGGATGGCATTAAATGTTGGAGGAGGTCATACAGGTATTTGTAAACAAATGTGTCTGCATTTTTTGGAGTATTTAGTGAGTGGAAAATGAGCTTCTGCAGGTGGCTGGTTCATGTGCAGTCTTCTGTAAAAGCTGAAATTAGATGCTGATAATAAGGCAAAAATATGCGCAGGTTGTGGTCTCACAAAGGTTGATGCAACTGGTAGATATTCATACATACTGTTGGACATATGAAAGCTGAAACTGCGTTGCTTTTGTTTCCAAAGCTCAGTAAGACTCCCATTTGCTAAAACTTCTTGTAGCTCCAAGAGTACAACAGTGGGAGGGCTAACCTGGGCTGCTGCTGGTGAGAATTTTTTTTTCCCCAAAACCATCGCTAGGACAGGGAATAGCCTTGGAGAGCATCCTCAATTTATAGAAATCATAGAATCCTTAGAGTTGGAAGGGACCTTTTAAAGGTCATCTAGTCCAGCTCCCTTGCAATGAACAGAGACGTGCGGCTAGATCTGGTTGCCCAGGGCCTGATCCAGCCTTGCCTTGAAGGTGTCCAGGGATGGGACATTCACCACATCCCCGGCAACCTTGTCCACTGCCTCACCACCCTTACTGTAAAAGAGATTACACAGACAACGTAAGTCAGGACGGACAGGTTTTTATGCCTAGGTGACAACAGGCATCCTGACAGATTTACTCCCTAAAACATCAACTGACAAATCAATGCGTGGGCTTCTTCACATAGCACACAAAATGTATATGCTGGTGTTTTCCACCAAGGGCTTCGAAGATGTTTCTCTAATGAAACATAGAGCAATATAGAGACTAACAGTATATAATCAGTACTAAAACCTGCTCAGAAGATTTTCTTTCTAACTGTGTGGAAGACCATGCATGCCTGACCAGGGAATTCTACTTCTTTATTGTCTCTCCCTAGGGTAATGCCTCACCTATGAGTTTCAAAAGTTTGCCAAAAATCAGGTGCTCTATCAGCAGGTGTCTGCAGCATCCACGGTTCGGCTTGCAACATTTGATAATGTAGAGTACCCCTGAGCTAAGGAGGTACTCACTGCAGGCAGGCATGAGCTTGGTAGACAAATGAGAATATGAGATAGCTTTCACATCAGTGAAAGAGGTGACATACAAGAGCACTGTCCTCTTTGGGACATGTATTTATGTGTCCCCAGGCACGAAAAAGGATTAAGTAAGTAAGCAGCAGTTCTGCATTTCACACTAGCAACTTTGCATTGAATTCTTAGTATGAATCAAGAATATCTTTTAGACTACATCTTAACTTTATAGGAAAAAAAAATAACAACACTTTTTTAATTGTATATAAACATTTATAGTGCCTGTATGTCTTTATATCTTTACCTCATCTAGAGAATATCAGAGAGAGAAAATACATCCTTTGGTACCTGAATTATTTTTCACCTCTAAATTAGCTGAGAGCTGTATGAAATCACAAGGCGCAGAGATCCCCACAGAAAAAAACACTTACAGGATATCTTGTTTATTCTTGCAAGTATCTGTACATTAATTATTATGTGTTCATGAAATATCACAGCTCTACTTGCTTCTGTTGACGGAAAGTGAATAACTGAAGCACATGGCTGACACATCACACCTTTGAAGGTATGAAGGAGATAAAATGCAATCTTGACTTAAAAATCTTAAAGTAGCTTCTCAGAGACTTTTCATGCTAGTTCTTTATCCCATTTAAAAAAATGCTAAATTAAAGAAATAAATGGCAATTGCACTTTTTAAATTCCAACCGAATGCCTTTTTTTTCCCCTAAGTACGCTGCTGTGAGAGCTGGAGTATAATGTAGGCAATGTAAGGAAATATCCAGACTTTTAAGTACTTAACAGGATGCAGCCTTCAACGTTTATTTGACACTCCAAACAGGAAAGGATTCCTTCCTTATTGTTCTCATAGAGAGAATTCTGATCAAAACAATGTGAGATAATGGTGCTAAACAGATAAATAGCATTTGCTTATACCTACATGCTAAGACAATTGTTTTTATCACTCACTATTGAGTTGGTGCATTTTATAGCATCCTAACTGGATTGTTCTGACAGCAATTCAAAATAAAAATGCAATAAATAATATACACAAATTCAAAAATACAAGGAAATGTAATAAGTGATCCAGTCAAGCAAGAAATTAAATTACAAGTGGTGTTCCTACTCTTGTGTTTTATGCCAAGAAAGATTCTAGCCTCCCTTAGGCTTTCTGCAGTAGTGTGTTTGCTCCCCTTATGTCAGGAAGAAGAGAAAGTGGTACATAACCATAAAGTTCCCCTCTGACATGATAGGGTGTCTATGCATCGTTGTGTTTATGTATTGGGATTCATTATAAAAGCTGTGTGGTGCTGCAGCAGTGCCCTGAAGTAAAACATTTTTATGACGCCACATCCTGAGAGCAGCAAGAGGAGAAGGAGCTGTATTTAGAAGTTCTCCATTACTCCTTTGGTAAGAACCACTCAGAGACCATTCCTTGCGTTTATTCCCTGTCAAAATCCCCTGGAAGAGCAGAGTAGAGAATAGCCATGAAAAGACAGAAGCAAAAGCCCAGGAATAGAAGGTTCTGAGAAAGAGAGGAAATGATGCAAAATCTTACACAACAGCCCTCTCACCTAAAGGGAGCACCCAAATAAAACTGGTGATGAAGAAGCAGAAGTATGGCTGCGTCCCAGAGTACAGGCATGCTACCCTGTACACTAATTCAGTATTATTTGGGTTTTGTCTGGAGGGGGGTCTGTGGGGGGAGAAAAGACTATCCTCACTTCCCTTACTAGGAGGCTACCGAAGAACCTCACCTCAACATTTCTATAATTTATTTATTTTCAGTGTGGCCTTGGCCACCCTCTGCTTGACTATAGGAGAAAAACCAAAGAAATAAGTCTAAAGTGCCAGATGCCTTGTGCTGCATTGCATGTAAGTTTGTACTTCATGACAATTATCCCAATGGTATCAGATACTTGATTGTGCTCTCTTGTCTTAGGAGTGACATAGAACTGGCTATGCGTGTGCTGGGATGCTCTTTAGGTGGCTCACTGGCAAGGAAAACTTACAGCGACTTGTTTAGCATTTTCCTTTATTCCTCATTAGAAGAAAAAAGATAAATTCTGTCTCCATACTGGTTATATTGCACAAATACAAGCAGATATGCATCTTGGTATATAATTTGGTGAACATATATGCCATGTCTGGTTTTTAAATGAATATGTTTTTTAGTATTTATTAAATCACTAGAAATAAAGATTAAGTGTGGAAGTGACATCTGAGACTTATTTAATCACCTACTCTATGCTTTTTCAGATACTTAGGACTGAGCTACATCATTTATATTACAGCAAATGTAAATTCAAGTTGTGTCATGCTATTAGCTATAATTGGATACCTCAAACTTAATGGACAATGCTGCAGTGAGGCTAAAAGATACAGCTGTTAGATTCTTAAGTTGCAGACTCCCTTACTCAGAGTTTCTTTCCAATTCTTTCACATCAATTGTAAGAACCCCTTTGGAAATATGTAACTGTCTTCCGGGAGCTTTAAATATTCACTTAAATCAATACGCTGACAAGGACTGAACAGCTTGACTGAGTTTTTTTAAATTTTCTTATTTGAAATTCACATCACATCTATGAGAGAACAGGGTAAGAACTGCTGCCTGTCACAGTGCTGCGTCCACAAAATCATTAATGTTTTAAGCCTGGTGAATAACCCAGCAAACTTACCATCTGCTGAGAGAGAGATACTTAGCATTAAAACCTTCAATCATCCCTTTGAGCATACAAGACGCTTTCCCCAAAAGGTACGAGAGCCTCAGAAAAGGGCAAAGGACTCAACTGCACACAGAATCTAGACAACCACTGGGAAGGGCTTCAGCAAGCCCAGAGATGGAGGGTGAGTTTGACGGGGCCAGGTGCAGCCTGCCTTCCTCACTGCATCTGTGGCACCAGGGAACCAAACCAAAGCTACCACTTCTGTGTCTGCCCAGCAACGGGAACAGCTGCCCTGTGATATATCTGGGGGGAAACACAGGGACAGACCAAGAGCCCTGTGGTCATGATGCCCTGACATGGGTCTGGGGGCCACACAGACACACATATACAGCTGTGGACCAGCACCGTGCTCTGCACCTTGCACCAGAAATGAGGCCTAGACTTCATAAGTTTATTGCTGGGTTATTGAGTAGATTAAGCATCCAATGACAAATAAATAATTTAAATAGGCGACCTAACCTGTCCTGCATTATTTTTCCCCACTATCCTTTTTTTTTTTTCCCCCTAATTTTTTCTTTGCGCTAACTGCAACTAGCAGGAGATCACAACCTCTCTGCTGCTTCAAAAGTCTCTTCCATAAAACCTTAGCAGAACAGCTGTGAACACACTGCAAATTTAAAGCTCTTCTCGAAAGCACCTTGAATTTAGTGTGTTCCAGGGTCTGTCATGGTCAAAATAAAGTTACTGTGGATGCCATAGTAATTTTGAAGTTTGCCCACTGCATCAATTCAATATTCTAAACTGTAAACAAGTTAGTTAATTTCCTATCAGATTCAGTGATTGCCTCTATACTTATTTGGATGTGCCATAGGAAGATAAAACTACAATCCGTAGAAATTTGTACAACAAATACTTTAAGATAACTCCTACATGCTGCATGCTATGTATTGCACTTTAGGACTGAAGAAAATATATTGCACGCTTCTCACACTGGGCTTATGTCCTAGAGTTTAGAAATATATTCTCTTTCACAGGAGTAGAAACAATGAGTATTACTAGTTCTCCTTGCACTTTCCAATAAGCCCTCTTGTTTCAGATTTTTCTATGCATTTTGACCAGAGTGAAATATTCTCTGCACAGCTGTGCCAAAATGAGATTGTTTTTCTTTGATTTCACAGAGGTGAGGACAAAACTCATTGTCTTCCCTGAATTATTATTTTTTTTTATTTTCTGTTTCCACTTTTCTCCCTTACCCTTTTGCCTCCACAACCCCTTACTTAAGATAGCTTATTGACTGCCTGGAGTAGTAACTTGAGAATGAGAAAAAAGAATACTCCCAGCCATCTCCTCTTATGATGAGACACTTGATTTGGATCAACTGAGAGGATATAAAAATCTGCATTGACTTGACTGCAACTGAACATGCTGAACATTTACTCTTTGTTTCTGGAAGCTCCAACTCCTGCCATGCTGCACAGTACATTTGCTTCCTCCCACCACAACAAACACAGTGAAACAAAATGTCCTACCTTCTGATTGTAGGCATGCTAAGACTCCCCTTGCTGTTTGTGTGTGGGAGGCTTTGAAATAGAAGGAGGTGAAGTCTAAAAGGCCGTCTGGACTCTGAGTTGCCAAATGAAGTCAGTCACAGAAAAACATAGCATACCATCACAGCTTGCTCAAGATGAAATAGTAACTTAGCAAGTCTTTTTAAAGACAAAGAGTAATTTATGAACACCTGGAGATAATTTCCTAACTGAAAGGACAAAGAAAAGTAGGTGGTTCCCTAAGCCCTGTTAAGGGAGTGTATGTATTACTAGAGGTAGCTGAGAAACTTGAATCCCAGCTAAATTTCACAGTCCACATGGAGAATGAATAAAGATCAGAAAGAGAACATCAGGGACAATGTACTTGGGGATGCTAGGTTGCCTGACCCCTTTTATTGGAGAAAAATACAGACCTTTTGAGAGACCTTCAGCTTAAGTCACTCTCTGGATACTGCTTAGAGAGCAACCTAGAGACATGGGCAGACAAAATGTCAAAAAAAAAGAAAAAAAAAGTACTTAAAAATATTTAAAAACTGTCCATCATTTTTCAGTGCAGGCAGTTGGAGGGAAAATAATGGAATGCAGATACATTAAAGTTAGAAGGGAGTATAGAGATGGCTCAAACATTAACGCAAAGTCCTGGCCATACAGTGAATCTTTGCCAGCTGGCTTTCCCATCAACTCAAATTTTGCCAGATCCTCACTTCTTTTGATTCAGAATGCACTAAAATTCTGTCCAGACCTGGACTCTTGATCAAAAAATTTGAACAACTTATACATGAAAAAGCAATTGCTTAGCATCACCACCAATCCTACAGCTAATTACCCACAGAGAACTTATTCCATTTCCCCTTCAGCAGGAAGTGTGGGAAAGAGGTGAGTCTTGATGCACGTCTCAAGCTCTACCTGCAGTGCATGTAAGGACTATAGAAAAGCAGTGCAAGAGATCCTGCTACAGCCTCCTGTGTGCCAAACAGGATCCACTTGAAGCAATGTCTAGAGAAGGCTGGAGAATCCTGAAGATTAGCATCTTCAGTATCACTGGTTATTTTTGCTACATGTAGACCAGAAAGGAG
>PPHD01011395.1:2546-18853 GCA_002909625.1 Bambusicola thoracicus
CCCCACAAAAAAAAAAAAAAAAAAAAAAAAAAAAAAAAAGTCTATGAAAACTTTGATAATTTCAGATTGTTTTGAGACACATATAATGATAACCTGTCATTAGCTTTGGTGCAAAATGTTGTTAATATTCAAGACAAACTATTCCTCTGTCTTTCTAAATAATATCTTAGATATTTTTCCACTTTTGTATGCAGTAGACATATTATCATCATAGACGTACAGCCTACACTAAACTTCATAGAATCACAGAGTCATGGAGTGGTTTAGGTTGGAAGGGAACTTCAAGGTCATCTAGTTTCAGCTCCCCTGCTATAGACAGGGACACTTCCCACTAGACCAGATTGCCCAAAGCCTCATCCTGCCTGGCCTTAAATGCTTCCAGGAAGGGGGCCTCCACAACCTCACTGGACTACCTGTTCCAGTGTCCCACCACCCTCACAATGAAGAATTTCTTCCTAATATCTAGTCTAAGTCTACCCTTTTCCAATTTAAAATAATTTCCCCTCATCCAGTCACTACATGTCCTTCCAAAATGTCTCTCCTCAGCTTTCCTGTAGGCCCCTTTAGGTACTCCTAGAGCCTTTTGTTCAGCCTGAAGAGCCCCAACTCTCTCAGCCTGTCCCCACAGGGGAGGTGCTTCTGCCCTCTGATCATCTTTGTGGCCATCCTTTGGACCTGCTTCAACAGCTTGATGTTCTTCCTGTGTTAGGGGATCCAGAACTGGATGGGGTCTCACAAGGGCAGAGTAAATTGGTAGAATCACATCCCTCAATTTGCTGGTCACGTGTCTCTAGATGTAGCTGGGGATGTTGTTGGCCTTCTGAGCTACAAGCACTCATTACTTGCTCATGTTGAGTCTTTCATCAGCCAACACCTCCAAATCCTTCTCCTTAAAGAGAGCTGCATCTGAAAAGCCACAGTTTTTCATTCAAGTTTCCATCAGATTTTTGACATAGGTAGAATTCTGAATCTATTGCATGGCTATTTTTCTGAAGGAAACAGTTTGTTCAGAAATCTTTCACATGGCATTTTCTCCATTGACTTAAGAAATTTCTAAAATTGACATATAACTTTTTTAGTGTCTTGCATCATTCCCTTGGACAAGGTCTCTCACATTATTAGTTCAGTGACTGTGCTCTTTGAATCAGCACACCAGCAGTTCTTTCTCCCCTGCAATACTATAATCCTCTTCCTCCAGTGTTTGAAGTATGGTATCTGCAATATTTAGGTTTAGTTTTATTGCTAGAGCATGTACTGCTCTCCACTCTCCCTCGCATAGCTATGCTCAGTCCCTCAGGAATGAGCAACACTTCTAGCTTGAGACAGAACTGACAGTTCTTCCATAATCCTCTGTAAACTAGCTGTGCTTCAAAACAGAGAAAGCACAAGAACACAGACAGCAGAGGTTTGATTCCAAGGCAGTGCTTATGTTTGAAATTGGACTCCTTCCCTCTAACTGAACTACTGCAGTTTTCCAAGCTGCATCTAACAGACTACCAAATACTAGTTAGAAGGACTGATATATCTTTGTCACTATATATTTATATGTATATGTACATTTTACATATTTTGCAGTGCTTTCTACATATTGATGAACATTTGCTACAACGTCAGTGATCAGAAAACTATAATTATTTAATGAACTTTTTTGGATTAAAAGAATACAAGTTAATTTTGTCCTCAGATTTTGTTCTGCACTGTTCTTTCACCTGTTGCTTTATATGATTTGAAGGTTAAAGATTTGCATGTTTCCACTGAGAAATTTAATTTTCAATTCAAGGTTGAATCAAGGACAGTACCCAAAATGGGAAGTTGTACAAGCCAACGTTATATTTTTCCGATATTTTACAGACTGTAAAGTCTTTTGAAGCCAAAATTGTGGGTTATTACTTTTCCTTGATTGATAACTAGCAAGAAATTTTGATTTAATACAAGCACTCTTGCTGTCTGAAAAGGTACACTCCAAATGAACTGCCAGGCTTTCAAAGTGAGGCCCTTTATTTATGTTGATTTCTGTCCATATGGATGAGAAAGTTAGTCTGAGGTAGTAAAATGATTATTTTAGCACAGCGAGAGAAATTCCTGTCATTTCTTTCTCCCTAGCTGCTATCATCTACTATCTAGCTTCTCTGATGAGTAAAAGATGGGAGTTCATTAATATCAGGGGAATCCTCATTGTCAATCCAGACACAACTTCAAACTGGACATAATTTCAACTGATGACATTTCAGTTTGAAAAGTATAAATGTCTAAGATTTAAACAAGCTATGGTAGTTTGTTTCTTTTTATGCGTAGTATCTGTCCTTAAATTTTGACAGTGAATTTACTTAACTCTGTTTGAATTGCTCCATTTTCAATTACTACAACATTGTTCAAAAAATGTGTTACAGAATTTCTTTTTCACTCCTTGTAGTCTTCCATAACCACATGGCATCCAACAGAAACTATTGGATCCACTGTTGGTCCTTTTCATACAAAAACAGTGATAAACATACTTACTATGTTAGGATCAAAAGTCATGGAGATGACACACTATCCAAGCAACGAATTTCTGAATTTTTCTATCCTGCTTGCATTTCAGCACTGTACTTAAAGGGGAATGGATCTTGCTCCAGGCACACATTCTTAGCTCAATTAGCCTTCTTCTACTGTCTTTATTCATCTTTCCTTTCAGCTTACATCACTTTTCTAGCTGCAGACAGTTTAGATCACAGAAAACCAAACAGTCACATGATTTAAAGTTTCCCTGTGATAGCAGTAGGTTTTAGACACTAAGCCTACTTAGGCATACTCTATTTTAGTCTGAACATTTCTTAGCTAGGCATAAATTTGTATACCAGATGCTGTCTTATAATTAACACATGGGGATTTGGGAGCTGTAGACTTTTCTGGTTACAAACTTTCCATCAAATCGACATCTGTGATTTTTGCTTTCAACTTGTTTTCAATACATTTACATAATCTGTTCGATATAAGAAGAGATCATAAACTCTCCTTACATATTTAAAAATAGATTCCACAGAGAGAGTTAAAACCAAATCAAGGTATGGTTTTAGCTTCTCTTTTACAATGGCAGTTATCTTAAAGCACCTATAATCAAAGCTTTACACTACAAAAATAAATTTTGTTTCTTCCCACGGGAAAGTAGAAAAATAAAATACACTTTACTTAGGAAAGACAGTACATAAAAAAGAATTTAAGAATTTTTTTTTTTAATTATAACCTTTCCCTGTTGTCTAAACATTGTCATTTTGTATTTCAGCATTTTTTGTTATGAGCGTTTCAAGAATAGGCTCTGCTTTAAGAAGATTGGTATAGTCACAGCATATTTGTGTATGGATCTGCAAGTGACGAACCCAGTTCTGACCTCAGTGCCAAGGTGCTCTCCTCCAGCCCTTACAACTGCTTTCTGCATAAGAGCAGTTTCAAACTCTTCTCTCTGGAGGACATAAGCAGCTCTTCCTTAGAACACCTGCCAGGGCCATACAATAAATCAAACTGATCATAGCAAGGGGAAAGGTTGTCTAGTACTCTGAAGGGTCTCAGGAAATACAAGTGTAAGACAGCCTGAGGCTTTTTTCTTTCTCTCCTTCCTCTTCTTTCTCCCTGTAAATAGAGCAACAGCAGCGTACCTGCTGCTTCTGCATAATCCACATGGGACTCCTCCAACCCTCCCACCCTCTCCCCTACCAAAAAATAAAATTTCTTCCTACAGTCCCTGAATCACTGCTAATGAATCAGCACTCTACTTTCTGCCCTGGATTCAAGAGACCAAATCCTTCTAAAGAGAACACTTTTCTTTATGTACTTCAAAGTACATATTATGGTCTTAGGGTTCATTCAATTCCATGAACTTTTCCATTATGATCTGAACCCCGCCACTGACTAATACCTTTACATTGTAACTCTGAACTGTGGGCTGTACCTTAGAACTAGTCTCTGAAGATTTCAGAATCAAATATCAGGAGAACATCTCTGTATCTAATGGGACTGTAGGTTATTAAAAGTTAAATTTTTCCAGGCAATATGAGGAAAGTTGTGCATAAATGGTTATCAAATATAATAAATTAATACTTCCATAACAATAAGGATGTTGCCTTTAATTAAAAAATAATAAAAACAAAATAGAATATTGAAGATACTTTTATATACTGCTCGAAGCCAAGTAATGAAATAAACAAGACAGATGAATTGAATTACTTACACAAGATAAGAAATATGAAGGAACAAAACTGATTTTCATTCAGAACAACACTATAAAATCATCTTCCAATAATTCCTATCAAAATCTATTTTGATTACAGTTTCCCAGCTGCCTGACAGAATACTTTGAGCATCTTCTAACACCAGATATAAAAGATAATTTGTATTTGTAATAGCAGATCACTATGCTAATATAATGACAGATGAACTTCAAACTAGATTTGTTTCTGATTAATTTTATTGACAGTGACAATTCTCACTGATATCATAAAGAAAAAGAATATTAATGTGAAGACATGCTGTTTCTATTTGACGGAACAACTTGTTCTGGATGCCATTTGCAAGCAATCTGAAGAGAAGAAGGTTATCAGTAGTCAACATTCATTCAGCAAAAGGAGATTATGCTTGATCAACCTAATAGCCTTCTATGATCTCATCTCTGGCAGATTAGATGCAGGGAGAGCGGTGGATATTGTGTACCTTGACTTCAGCAAGGCATTTGACACTGTCTCCAACAACATCCTTATAATGAAGCTTAGAAAGCATGAGATAGATGAGTGGATGATGAGATGGGTTGAGAATTGGCTGACCAGCAGAGTTCAGAGAGTTGTGATCAGTGGCATAGAGTCTAGTTGGAGGCTTGTAACTAGCAGTCTTCCCCAGGGGTTAGTGCTGGGGATGCTGAACAGATAGTGTCTACTTTTAACAAGTTTGTTGATGGTACAAAGGTGGGAGGAATGGCTAACACACCAAAAGACTGTGCTAACTTTCAGCAAGACCTGGATGGACTAGAGAATTGGATGGAGAAGAACCTGAAGAGATTCAACAAAGGCAAATGTAGAGTCCTGCACCTGCAGAGAAATAATGGCACATATCAGTACAGGATAGGGGAATGACCTCCTGGCAAGAAGTTCTGTAGAAAAAAACCTAGGTGCTCTGGTGGATGAATGATTGAACATGAGCATTCCTTGGTGACTAAGAAGGCTAATATTATCCTGGGGTGCATTAAAAAAAGTGCGTCCAGTAGGTTGAGAGAAATGATCCTCCCCCTTTACCGTGGCCTGGTGAGGTCACATGTGGAACACTATGTCCTGTTCTAGGCTCCCCAGTTTAAAAAGACAGGGATCTGCTAGAAAGAATCCGGCAGAATATCACAAAGATGATAAAGAGCCTGGTGCCTCTCCCATATGAGGAAAAGCTGTGTAACATTGGTCTGTTGTCTGAGAAGACAGAAAGGTGATCTGATCAATATTTACAAATACCTAAAGTGTGGGAGGCAAATGGATGAGGCCAGACTCTTTTCAGTGACATATAGTGATAGGGCAAGGAGCAGTGGCCAAAAACTGTAACATAAGTTCAACACAAATATGTGGAAGAATTTCTTCACAATGCAAGTGACAAAACACTGAAACAGGTTGCCCTGAGAGTTTGTAGAGCCTCATTCTTGAAGATGTTCAATACCTATCTGTGTAACCTGTTGCAGAGAACCTCCTTTAGCAGGGGAGTTGGACTTGATGATCCCTAAACATCCCTTCCAACCCCTGCAATTCTGAGATCCCATGATTCTGTGTGATTCTTCTAGGAAAATTAGGGATCACTTGCTGGCATTAAAAAGAAATTTATTTAAGAAAGACAGAATCACGTTATAGTGTCTAAGTGGAGAAATGAAATATATGTGTGAGAGATGGACATTTCAGAAGGTGTGATATCAGAGGAGGAGCACTGACATACTGACATTCCTCAAACCTATGCTTCACAAAAGGGATCAGAGGAAGGTGGGGATTGCCATGGAATATCTTGAGGTGGAAAACCATGGAGCACAGAAAGAGGATGCTCACTTGAAACTTTCAAGGGCATGTAACCTGGATCCTGATGTGCTTATTTTTAAGCTGCAGCACGTTCTACTTGTGACAATTACAATTACCTAACACAGGGGTTTCCTCCCTTTGGCTGACTGAAACGGAAGTCACAATTCAGTAGAAGTTTCACCAAACACCTTGCTGAGTTTGTACTCAAATTCAAACAAGCAGTACTGGCTGGTTATCCATGTCTGTTTTTTGTTTGTTTGTTTGTTTGCTTTTGTTTGTTTGTTTGTTTTTTACTTAATCTTATCTAGTGAAGTGTCTTGGCAAACAAACAGCAAGTCTAAAAATACTGGAATTCAGAGTACCTTTGCATTATAATCAACATAGCATTAAAAATAGACTAAGAATCAGCAAGTAGTAAAGGTCAGATGCTCTCCTAGCTCCTTTAGTCAGTAACTAGTGCTTTTTTTTAATAAAGCTGCACAATAAAGGATATTTGAAAGCATGTAAATTACCTCAGTAAGGAAGGCCTATCTAAAGGATCTGGACAGGCTAGATCCCCGGGCTATGGCCAAGTGCCGGGTCCTGCACTTTGACCACAACAATCTGAGGCACTGCTACAGGACTGGGGCAGATTGGCTGGAAGACTGGACTGGGGGATGCTGGTTGATGCTCAAGTAATCATGAGCCAGCAGTGTGCCCAGGAAGACAAGAAGGCCAATGGCATCCTGGCTTGTATCAGAAATAGTGCTGCCAGAAGAAGAAAGGAAGTGTTCATACTTCTGTACTCAGCTATACTGAGGCCACATGTCAAGTACTGTGCTCAGTTTTTGGTCCTATACTACAATAAAGTCACCAAGGCCTTGGAGCAGGCCCAGAGAGGGACAATGAAACTGGTGAGAGGTCTGGAGCACAGTTCTTATGAGGAGTTGCGATTATTAAGTCTGGAGAAAAATCAGGGGAGATCCTAATGCTCTCTACAGTTCTGAAGGAAGGTTGTGGTGAGGTGGTGATCAGCATCTTCTCCTGAATCATCGCTGGAGGTGTTCAAGAAATGTTTAAATGTTGTACTAAGGGACATGTTTCATGAGGAAATACTGGTTGTATGTGGACAGCTACTTCTACAGAATTTCTTCTATCTTGGTGATTCTATGATTCTAAGATAGTAAATACTTCAGAGTCCTCCCTGTATGAAAACTGTGCACAAATCAAGACTAAGAAGAAGGGATGACTCAAGTAAGGAGAAATCAGTGTTGCCTATTCAAAGGTATGCTGAACTATTAAGATGGGCTGACATTACACTGTTCAGGTACTTAGTCTTCACCTAAATATTCTTTATTTGTATTTTGCCTATTATTAGGAATTCTGTAAAATGTTTGGCCATGTTCACCATGTACTTAGTACTTATTTTGTTTCAGTTTTATGGGATTAAAGGGCATGTAGTAAAAAGACTCTTGAAAGCCCAGCTCAGTTAAAGTGAGCTAGTTCAGATTTTAAAAGTTCTAAATGTGCGTGGGGAAGTATCACTATAGATATGTTTCAAAGATGTTTCCCCACTTTCAGATATTCTCACTTTCCATATTTGTCTGTCTGCAAACTTTGAAAATCCTCCCATGCTGGAATCCATGACTGCTGAACTAAGCTACGGATGTAGAATTTTTGCCTAGCCCTGCTTTTCAGAAACTTGTGTTACTCTGATATCTTGCTGCTACAACTGCTAATATAGAGAGTATACTTTAGATTATTTATCTTCAACTTAGAGTTTAAGTATGAAATGGTTTGAACAGTTGAGTTTGAGTTTGCTTTGGACAAAGTGCAGTTACAGGATTGGTGAAGGAAGAAGGCATACTATTTTTTCATGGGAAGACATTTCCATTGACCTCACCAAAACTTACAATTCTTAGCTTAAAGACATGAGAACTGAGTAAATAATGTCACTGAATTACTTTTAGACCACAAGAAAAAAAGACCACTCCAAAGTAAAGCTGTTGACAGAACAGAAGAAAATGCCTTTCCTAATTTGATACAAACTCACATATTTTTGAATGGGTTATACAACCTACATTAACTACTATCTGGTTTTCATTGGCCACTAAGAATATTTTTATATCTTTATATGATTTTTTGTAAGTATACAAAACAAAAAGTGTTTCTTTAACAATGAGTTTACACATATGCAGCTGTAGAATATTTAGACTTACAAAAAATTGTTTTGAATTTTTGTAGGTTTTTAAGGCTGATACTTAAGCATACATGCAATTTACAAAATATTCCATGCAGTCTACACAGTATATTTTTTCATACAATGCTGGATGCACTAGGATTCAAACTGATGCACGCAATAGTGTTTTCAACCTTCAATTTACTATGCAAGCGAGTACCAGAGATAAAGTTATTTTACTGTGTAAAAATAAATGTCCACATAGACAGAATGATTCTTGGGAAATATACAGAAACAGAGTAGCTGATAATTATCTACACCAGCATAGTATTATTGACATTCTGTCAGTTGCAATACATCCTATAGGACTGCTGTAATATAACCATTTCAACTGGTAAAACTTAATAGCTAACTAAAGAATGTGTTTTACATACAGTTGTGATCACATCTGCAAGCATTCAGCAGGGAATGAAATGAGTGAAATGTAAGTAATGATTACATTCAAAGCAATTATTTAAAGAAGGAAGAAATTAACCCCTAGTACATATCTGTTTGTACTTCAAAGTTCTCTGAAAAAGCAAGGTCAAAAGCCCAGCAATTGTGTTACATGACAAAACTGACTCAAATTACCACTTACTTATATTTTCCTCTGTTCTGTGACAGTGAATAGCATCAGATCAAGGTGCCACTAGGAAAGCAATGTTTGTCACTCTGTTAATTGGTTGTGAATGAGCACATGTGTGTTATTAAACCATGCAGAATTAGCACAGATCTTTTTCTCTTACAGATAGGGTAGAATGCTTTCCTGTAAGTAAATGATTTTCCTGCTGTCAGTTAACTAAAGTCAACTAATCATTTCTATCAAGAATGCTTGACAGGAGTTATACAGGTCCTCTCCACTCTTAACCTAGGACGTGCCTATTTTTCTGACCCCCACAAATTGTTTGAGACTTCCATGTTTGAAATGCATTATTTTAGAATGTTGAGTGTTCATTAAATTCATTTGGAATTCCATGTAAATGCTTGTCAAAGGTTCTGGGCCAGTTCAGCCTGGTTCCATGGCTAAATGGGGCAGAAGAAATCACAGACCCATGCTCCAGGAGATTGGGAAAGGAGAGGAGGGAAAAGGTAGGGAGATGGCCCTAAAAAACAAAACAGCAATGAGCTAAGGGAGAAAACTGATTTACTAAATATGATAGAGGAATCCAAGATAACACAATGTAATAAAATATAATTGGAATTGAAGACAGTAAATCAAATAAGTGAGTGTTCAAAACTGAAGGCCTTACTCTAATACTGAAGGTGAGACTGCTAGAGAGCACATACTCCAGAGACAAGGGACGGTCTCATGACTCATGAGCTGTTTTATCTTTCCCTCTGAACGGAAAATGGAAATGGAAACAGTGAAGTCTTCTGAGAGATGTAGTTCGTTTCTTACATGAAAGGTACCCTAGAACTACCGACAATCCATGGAACTGGAGCATTAACTCTTCAACTCCCAGTGCACTACATGATGCTGTGATAAGGAATACTAATAACAAAAATCATAAAACCATGACACTGCCTACATTTTGATATCATGGCTGGCTTTTCATGCTAGGCTTCAAGCATAACCTGCAGAAAAAAAAACAGCACCTGCAGTCATGTGATACTCCTTTAATTAGTTCTTTTAAACCTAACTGAAATAAGCTGCAGACTATACAAACTGTACCAGTAGGAGTTGTCTTCCTTTTGGCTTTTGGAGTATTTATTGGAGAGTATAGGTGCTGTCTTCTTCTTTGTCTGCTTGTTTATGCAATTAGTTCATATGAAATTCTGAATTATAGCTTACTTCTGAATTGACAACACTATAGCTATTCCTTTCGCCTATGAAAGTGTTGATGTCAGTATTTCATATGTATTCTCAAATATTTTTACTCCTTAGTAGTTCAGCAATCAATGCGTTGACAAATTTCATTGATAACCTATACAAAATTGGGGAGTGTTTGTTTTGTCTTCAATTTTCATACAAGTGTGTGTGAAGAATCCAAGTAATTAAAATAAGCAAACAAACAAACAAAAACAACAATTTTCCTTGCGCTCCAGCAAAACCTTTTGCTCAAACAATTACATACTACTTTCTTTTCTTCCTTGTTTTTGTTTTTAGTCTGGCTTTTGGTTTTTGGTTTTTAAAAAATCAAAAATACAATGTCCAGATCCATGCAGAAATACAGGTTTCACTGTGACTGATTTGGAGCAGCTCTGTAGAAAGTGGACCCCAGGCACAGCAGCAGTGCCCCCAGTATGCTCAGTCTAAGGTTTGTCTTGAATGGATCTGACATACTGGTGTGAATCCCATGGAGGCCATTAAGTTGACTGGGAGCTGGAGTCCAGGCTGCCCCAGGACAGGCTGCAGGAACTGATTATGTTCAACATGGGAAAGGATGGCTTTCAGACAACTCAATGGTATATAGAGATATCTGACAGAAAATAGTTTGTCAGTCTCTTTCAAAATGTTCACAGTAACAAGGTAACAGGAAAGAGCAACAAAACAAATGAGTGATATTTTTTGTTTTGTTTTGTTTTGTTTTGTTTTGTTTCACTCTGGAAGTAGAAAAGTGCTGGGACAGGTTGCTGAAAGATGTTTTAAGATTCCAGTAACTGAAGATACTTCAACAATTAGTTGAGCAAGACAATGAGCAACCCAGCCTAACCTGTAGGATCTGCCTTAGGCTGGATAATTTTCACAGGTCCTTTCCAAACTAAATTATTGTACAATTATGTTCTACATATTATCTATGTATACATAGAATGTTTATTTACTGTATAAAGTATTACATGAAAAATATATTTCAAATTGAGAAGTGAAAAACCAGGTGAACTCTGGTCCCAAATATTCCATCTCATGGACCTTTGGAACCACCTCAGTGTAAGTGAAACATCCTGTGGACATCTTTCCTACATACTGCAAAATGTGAGTAAGTTATGCCACATACTTAAATACATAAATGTTATAATGTTTTTTTTTTTTATTTTAATTGTGAAAATAATCACACTTTCAAACCTTTCATTATAGTATTAAAAAGAAATTTCAACATTATAAAAATAATACATCTTGAGTCAAAGAGTGTAACAGTAGGAAGAGAGGGTTACTCTTCAATCAGTTTAAAAGCAGTTGCTACGGCATATATGTTAACCTAGTCTCTTAATCTTCTGTGGTTATCTAATATTTCTGCTATAAAACATGAAGAGCGCAGTCAACTAAAAAATACAGGCTAAAACACTGTCTATCACATCTGCAATTTTTCATTATGGGTCACAATCAAGTATATGTGCTTTACCTCAGTATACTAATTCTATTACACTTTAAGAACTTGCAAAGTTATTGATAAATATAAATAAAATCATTTGCATATAGATATAATGCAGAATTTATACTACACTGAAGCTAATTAAGTTGTTCAGTGACAGTCCTGATTATGCATGAATTCATGAAATAATCCAATCAAATTATTTATTGTCAAGTATCTGCAAAATAGATTATTTAATTTGGCTACAGGAACCAACATTTTTGCATTTTTAACAAGAATAATGGAAACACAGTAATTTTTTAGTGGAACCAATATAGAATTGTTCCCCCTTTTGGCCCAGTATTAATGCTCTTCATTGTATTTTAAGAGGTTACAAGCTACAGAAGAGAAGCTTGCAGTTCTGTTGGTATTCAGAAGAAACAAGCATCAACATCAACTGAATTTAAGTTAAAGAGGATCACAGGTGATAACATAATCTGATTTTCCATTGTACTGTGCACTTTTCCACCTGCTGAACAGACTAATTTCCTGCCAAATCAGAATGGTAATGTTTTATATCTGCTTTGCATGAGGATGAAAAGATTGCAGATAATAGAAGAGGTACAGAAAAGGCATTTGGGATAATTTAAAATTCTGTATGATGCAAGCCAAGGCAGTCAAGTTAAATAAAATGAGTTACTGTTCATAAAGAAAAAATATATAATAAAAAATCAACATACTAAAAAGGCATACATCTACAGGGCAATAGTTTCTGCAGACAGAAACTGTTCTGAAATCTTTTTCTGAAATAAGTCCATAAACTACATGAGGTCATGAATAACAACTCTAGCACTCTTGTTTTGTAAATACTCGCTCCTAGTTATAAACACCTGCTTTATGTATCATGAATAACTAATGAAATCTAATGAAGACAGTTCATCAAGATCTTGCTGTAAGGTAAAAAAGAAAAAAAAATGGTGATACTGAATGCAGATAGAATTTGTAGTACTATTATTACACACAACATGCATACTCATAGCTCCCCCTGAATGAGGCATTGTAACCAAACATAAAACCAATTACACAGTTTCTCAGGGAGCATTCTATAATTGTCATAATTTACCACTGCACACTGGTAACTGAACTTACTTCATTAACACCTGCCTCTTCTGCCTGAATTCTCCAGAAAGTGTGCATAATTCCTCTTGATATACTAGTTATCAATGACAAATCAGCTGTTCCAAGCAGCACTTAGCCTCCTAGCTCAGCAACTCTGTGACTGTTTCCACTCCAACCCTTCTTTTTCTCAGTCATGCATTGCAGTCATAATGAAGTCATCCATCCTCCTGACAACACAATCTTAACCCTTTGATGTAAGAGTCAACTACAGAATCTTTAAATCCAAGAAAGGGAGAATTA
This sequence comes from Bambusicola thoracicus, assembly GCA_002909625.1. NCBI lineage: Eukaryota > Metazoa > Chordata > Aves > Galliformes > Phasianidae > Bambusicola > Bambusicola thoracicus. The sequence goes on from PPHD01011395.1 coordinate 15,404, forward strand.
TTAAAAGAAAAAAGAAAATACATTAATGTTACAAAATATGTTATTTTTTTTTCTCTCAGGTAAGCACATTTACATTCATGCACACATACCCAGGCATCCACTTGTACGTCTTCTATAATATGTATGTAGAAAGTATTGGATGACAGTATGTAATATATTGTTTTCAACATTAAGTCAGGGATGGCTGCACTGTTCAAAAGAGGTAAAGCTTTGACTTCTGAAGGTCAGCATAAAAGGGCTCCTGTTAGACCTTGCTGTCATGCTTCTAAATACCTACAATGTACTGACAAAAAATAGGATGGCAAAACAATAGAATTTAAAATGGACAAAAAAACTCACTTTTCTCCACCCTCAATCGCAGATGCTTCTTACTTGATTCAGTACAATAATTCAGGGCCCACAGGATTGGGAAAGTATGTATAAATACAAGTGTACATTGCACTCTATGAAAAGACAGCTGAGACAACACAAATTCAGAACTCATTTTCCCATTAGTGCATTTTATGACAGCCTTTCCTGGGAGGGAGTTATTATATGTACAAGGATGTAGCTAAAATATCATTCATAAATTCAGATCATTTGGGAAGGATTAAGTTAAAGAGCAGCTGCAAAATGTGTTCATCTGAGAAAGTGACAGAGGTAGACAACTGAAAAAAAAATCCACTTTATTTTTTAGTCTGAAGCAAAAATAAATTTAAAGGTAAATTTGTATTATACAAGCAATAAGAATGTTGTCTCATTGTGCTGGATGTGATACATGTGTGTCTTGTTAGATTTTGTGGATGGTGGGTAATGAATTCTACCCACCATCCACAAAATCTAACAATACAAACATACAGTCTAACACTAGAGGTTCAAGTGGTGTTTAATTTTCATGGGAGATAATTGCACATCTGATCTTGAATAACCTGAATCTCGTTTTAGAGAAATTCTTGACTGAAACACAGTCTCCATATTTCCTATCCAGTACCTCCCATGCCCACTGTTTCCCTTGTCTAGTTAATTGACAATATATGCTTAAACTCACTGAAAACAAACAAACAAACACTGCTTAGGACAACAATTATATCACCTCTGTTTAATCTAAATAATCAGCATCAAATCTGAGTGTTCTGCCCACCTCCAGTCCCCTCTTTTTTAATGTGTAATAGAACGTTCCAAAAGGATTTTATAACAGTACTGTATTTCATTTCATTTTACTTCAGGCTCCCTAGGGTTATAAAGATAGTACTGTTCATCTAAATCTATTGAAGCCAACTATTCCGTAATCCCTACAATTTTCCATGTGGGAAAAGATTAATCTTTTATTTAAAATTTATGTAAAGGTGAAAATAATTAAGTAACATTTATTTGTAGTAGTTTCCAACTATTGTTACCAGCAAATGTTTATCACATTTTGTATCTCCTTGAATTTCATTAAGCAAAAAAGGATAACCTATTTAGTATTAGAGACCAAAAAAAAAATCCCCAACCTATTACCAGAAAAAAAAAAAGAAAAAAAAAAAAAAAAAACATATCTCAAACTTCTCCTCTTCTTAGAAAAGAGGAACACATATTCTGTACTATTTTCACGGCAGATTAAAACTCTTCTGTACGTTCCCTAAAGATTTTTATTAAGCAGGGACTTTCATGTACTTCACAAAATTCAGGTTTTGTAATAGCTCTTCATTAAGGCTGAATTCAAAGCAGTATGCCTTTTGCCTTTTTAGCAGAAAATGCTTATAAGGGAGCTTTGAGTTTAACACAGTGTTATCAAAAAACAGCTAGGATTAAGCCATGGGATATCCCCATAATTACTTTACCTACAATAAGCCTACATTTATTTGAGAAATGGCCTGTCTGTGGCCTTAAATTTTTAAAATGTAGGTATTAAAGTAACAAGCTCATTTCTCTTTTTCTACCCATTTCCCTTTTACAGTGATACCATCTTGTAGCTTGACAATTTGTACTGAAGCTAAATAAAGATTCTGAACTGTTCAATAAAAAAATATGTATTTCCAGGTGTCTGTTAAATTCCCATGTCATTCACTGCTTCTTCAGTGATGTGAAATCTTGGTATTATTTAAATTAAATTATGCATAGGATTTTTTAAGTGATCAGCGCTAAGTGATTTGAAACATCATCTGCAAAATAAGGAATATTCATTTGGGAAAACTCATTTAAGATTTTGACATAATAAGGCAGGCACATAATGCAAATCTCAGAATTTATGGATTAGAAATCACATGTTTTTATGTTTGGGGTACATTTTTATCACTTTATGTTTGTTTTAAATTTTAGAAGCATGCCTCAATTATTTTATTTTAACTTAACTAAAAATGATTTTTCAAAGGTCAGTATCAAGGAAAAGAAACAAAAAAACAGTATTTGTTAAATAACTTAAAAGCATATGAAGAGAGGAGAAAACACTGTAACTGTTATCCTGAGACCTGTGAGAATTAATTCAAAATTGTAGAGTTTTGTTTTAAACTAACACTTCTTTATGTTATGTAGACAAATCAAAAATGTCCCATTCTTCTTAAGTAACAAACCTTTATTTTTCTCCCTATAATCAAATAATGTGTGAATAATAACAGCATGGATTAAAGGATTGAAGAATCATTAATATAATCAAAATCTCTCCAGAGACTACTGTCGTTACCCATTAAAAGACAACTGACAAGTTCTTTTTAATTTTCTATTAATCTACTTTCCCTCCACAATTTAATACAGCAACACTTTATTTAATTAGTATGCTCATTATGAAAATTTGTCATAGTGTTTCAGTTGACACAAGTTGTCTAACACTGACTGTACAGATGGCAGAGTACCAGTGTCTAGTCTCAGAGGGACTATTTGACCAATGCAGTAAAAGAGCAATAAACAAAATAACAACACTGCAACCCACTCCAGTTTATGTAGGCAGTCAGCCTTTTATCGCTGTAAAACCTTGAAATGGATGTATGAGTGCTGCTGCTATAAACAAAGCGTTGTTTACTGCTTTAGGATGGCAGATACCAGTACTGGCCTAGAAGCTTCAGCAGCCTGAATGTCAGAAGCTGACTAATGTGGAGAAACATACTGTGGCTGGTTTTATGGAGAATATGTTTTATAAACCCCCAGGGGCAATTTATCACAAATTCATCCACTCTGCTGCACATTGCTGCTTTAATGTTGAATACAGGATTTCAGTCCACGCATCAGCTTCCACAACAAATGGGAGGGAATCAAAGGGTATACTAGTTTCTCTTTGCTTCGTTATGAGAATTCTTGAATTTCTTCATAGAAAATCTAATTTAAATGTCAATTTTCCCATTTTTATAAAGAAATATTTTGTGATATATAGCTAATTTAGTAGAAAAAAATCAAATTTAACTACTGTCATATTCCATTTCACTGCTTCCCATTTATTTGTATCCTATTATTCAAATTGTGTGCATTCTGTTTAATAATTAAAAAAAAAAAAAAAAA
>PPHD01011396.1:4608-16557 GCA_002909625.1 Bambusicola thoracicus
ACAGCTATTTAATTTTTCACTTATACAGCCATTTCAAAAAAAGGATTTAGACCATATGACATATTTTCCCATAGTACAAATCCTATTGACAGAAATAAACCGCAAATGTAACCGCTAATAAATCTCTTCTCCTCTGAGAATAGCTCCTGCCACCAGACATCTCGCTGATGCCAGCTTGGGGCTTTTGATTCCTCCTAAAAATGCATGCTTGTGCCCTTTGCACACTACTATCACTCCTTCATATTTCTTCCAAGCGAGCAGAACCACTTCAATTTTGGGGTTTAACTTGTAAAGGCAAATAAAAGCTGCCCCACTTTAACAATATTCCTCTGCCAACAAAGACTGTGATGCCAGTTGCTGGTCTCAGCCATAATTATTGAACCATTTTTTCCTTTAGAAACACACAATTATTGAATTCACTGTAGACATACTGTATGTACTAACTTAATTTTAGCCGTATAATCTCATAATGGACATCAATGAATAGAGGATTAGTCAAAACCTATTAATAAAGAGATATAACAGGCCCTTCGATATTTTCTTTCAAAAGGCACAGTAAGCTTCAAGTTCTGCTTCTGGAGCCAAGTCTAAGTACCCTGCCTGCATAGTGGGCATCGCAGTAGGGGCAAGAGGGAGAAATCACTTCTTTTAAAACGTGGATTAAAAGAATATTTACCTCGCAGTTCTGCCTGTAGCTTTAATTTTGCAGCAACAGCCTCGTCTTAGCATCTCCCTCCTTCCAGGTCCCCAGAATCCTCCTGGGGGTGATGTGTGAATCGTGTCCCAAGCTCCCATGATTTTACATGGGAACGTAGGGTCTGTAGGGGTGTGAGGACTGTGACTGCATGGTGACTGTGACTGGGCTGGTGCTATGATGGCATGCAAGCAGCAGAGATGAGTAGGTCGACCTGTACCCTGAATGCTGACAGTAGAGCACAGGTGTCCATGTGTGCTGAACCTCCAAGGGCAACCTGCTCTACAGTGGAGCACGCAGTGATCAGGAAACTTCTTTTATTTGTGTGTGAGCTAACACGTACATGTTTAGACCTTAGGATGAATAAAAGCTTCAAGTAATTCACACAGCAACTTCCCCTGAAGGTCTGGTTCAGTGCATAAAAACCTGCTAACCACTGTAATGGGACTGGAGTGTAGGTGTGCTGCATTTAAGATGTATTTTAAAATATATTGGAAATTGGTTTTGAAAATGGGGTCCAAGAACAGACAAGTAGCCACCATCCTTATTTTATACATTATTCACTCATCATCCTTTCCAACATCAAATGACTTCACATCTGAAGCAGTCAGGACCCCTCCCGTGCCTTTAATGCCATTCCAAGAACAGACCAAGGATTTCTTTGAGAAGACTACACAGTGCAGAAGAAACTCTCTGTCCTACCCAGCCTATGCTTGGCAGCTTCATCCCAGCCTAGAAGAGACTGAAGGTGAGAACCTTAAAAAACATCCTACAACACAAGGCAGGGCTGGAGGAGCGTGTTATTCCTGAGGTCCAATGGCAGCATCTGCATGATGACAGAGGCAGTGCTGTATAGCATGTAGAAGTGCTGGCTGGACACTGCAGTACTTAAGAACTGCTGGCAGAGCTGAGGGGCAATAGCTGTCACTTTATTCTGCACACTTAACTCCTATTAGTATTAATAGGGCTGCACACAAGCAGTGAGAGCAGATCATGGCCTGCAGCTATTTATATATTTCTGCCTCATCTCTTGTATTTTATGGCATTGTTCATCGGTGTCACCCATAAGCTTACAGTCATTGTGTTCCTATTTTGACATACAGAGGAGTGCGCATGTGAAATTTGATAAAGGTAAACGGGAAGCCTACATTTTGAACTGAGGTGTAGTCTTCAATGGAGGGAAGTGAATTTCCTTAAGTAAACGCTGCTACTGCACAGCCCCCGCTCCCAGTCTCCGTGTGGCCCCAAGAGCTGCTTTTTGTAGGCTGCTGGTGCCCCCACCATCTTGTGCAGAACTTGTTTATTTGTATTGCAGTGGCACTTAGAGCTTCCCGAGGAGTGAGATCCATTGTGCTGTGTGCGGGGCACACAGCTGAATTGGAACGAGCACGGCTTTCTCTGTGAGTGCTCTAGAGAGAGAATAGATCATTAAGGTCACTTGTTTTCCTTACAGAGGCCAAGGCAGGATTGATTCCTACGTTATATTCTATCTGTGCATGTATTTTTCCTTCCCAGTTTCAAATAGCCAAGGCACCAAGACATTACTGACTTCTCCTAAGAGATTGCTCTGTTACTCAGACGTCTCATTCGGGCAAAGTTATGCCTGAACTCTTTAAGTCCACTTTTTAAAAACTCAGTCTATTATATCCAGACAGGGAAAATTCATGCAGAGAAGGAGGCTTGTTGCAGAGGGAAAGGAAACCTCAGCACCGGCAAGAGCAAAGAAAGGATTGGAGGAGGCAGCCTGAGTCAACCACCAGAAGGGTCTCACCAGCTCTTTCTACCTCCACCCACTTCTAGACACTCCTGGACATGTTTGAGACAGAACCATTGAATCCATTCAGCACTACAGCATTGTATCCATTCAGAGAAATGCACTTCAACAGGGCAACCGCCCTTAAAAACAGACCCATTGTTTCTTGTAAAAGCCTCATTGAAATCTGTGCATATAACTGGCTGCTGTTTTGTGCATTAGCTATACTTGCATGTTACTGATTTGAAAGTGAATGCTCTTTGGAGGGTTATTTTGCTTGAAATACAGCTCCTCAACAAAATGTTCCTCCTTTCCTCAATAATATCGCTGTGGAGATTCCTTCCTTTGGAAAGGTGATCAATACAGCTTTGTGAACCAGGATCTGTTATGAATTTGTGTCAGTAAGGAATCAGATCACTGGTTTAAGGAATCTCACAATTCTTTCTCTTTATGTTTGCACTTTTCCTAAAAAGCAGTTTTACCTGACTTGCCCTCCAGAAAAAGACAGTCACACAAGAACGCATACATTCATTAAAAGGCTACTCCTTCATGCTATTAATAAACAGTAAGGGTGGCTAGGCTAGCAAGAGTTGCTTCCCAAGAAACAAGGAAGAGGTGTTCTGCATTCTACATTTTTTTGCTACCATAGACTCTCACAGTAGTAGATTTGAAGTCCTAGCGATGCAAGCACAGAATAAAAGCTATGGCAGAGCCAGCAACCAGACCCAGTGATGCTCATTCCTCCAGGTGACAATGTAGGGCAGGAGAGAAAGACATAGCAGGTCTGTGAAGCATAGGTTGTGATTACATCTACCAAAGTTCTACTTCATTTCATTAATGATACGTAGAATTCTCCCAAAATGTCAAAATGATCAGATGTTGTAAATGAAACCCCTCAAATACTTGTCATGTTTAAATAAATAGCGTGCCAACCTTAACTTATTTTAATATACCAATAACAGTGATCAGCAATTTGTATTTAGCTTGCTTGGACCTTAGTCCAAGCTGGTGCTACTTTCAAGATACAGCTATAGTATTGAAGGTAACACACCACATACCTACCCTGCAGCCCCTTAAAAGGGGTTGCACCTGCAGCCCATGGATCAAATACCTCTGCATCCTCACTTCATATAGATCCTAACTGTATAGCTTTTTGTTGTTGTTGTTGTTGTTGTTTTTTTTTTTTTTTTTTTTTTTTTCTCTAAAGAGCTATTTCTGCATAGGATGGAGCCATGGGCTGAGACTGGCTTCCCAGGTGTGTTAAGAAAAGCACATTCAGCTTTCAGTGAGGGAAGAAATTTCCATCTCCACTTTCAAATGAAGGGTTAAACAAACCTGTGGCAATTTTGAGTGCTTCACAGAATGTGGTAATGGAGTTGATGCCATGTGGATGGCAGAAAGTGTACACGATATTGGCCAGTTGTTTGATACTGCCACTCTAAAGGCCCCAAGAATTAGACCAATTTCACAGTAGAAGAGGTGCCTGTTTCTCACATTTTCTTTCACAGTTGGAGTCCTGGTCACTTGTTGATCTTCTGTCCTCATAAAATCTTTCCAGTTCATTTAAAAGTTGGCTCTCTTGTGCATTTCCTAAATTCTTTTTGAAGCACAAGGTTTGAAATGCTTCCATACTTCTGAGACCCAAAAGGCAAAACTGGAAACTGAGCACCTTGACCCCAAAGGCCTTACAATGCCAAATACAGTCGAACAGAATTTGTTGTGAATGAGGCTGCAGGATCATGCTCCAGTATTTAGCAGCAGATAACTGGTAGCTTGTACTCCAAGCTTTCCCTTCAGCTTTCTCTAGTGCAGTTCTGTGATACAAGTTTGAAGTTCTCCACTGCAGAGTTCCTAAACATCTCTTTTTAAAAAAATATTCTCCTGTAAGAAATAACCAACCATTAAGGCTGGCAAATTATTTCCTGCTCATAAGAATATTTCTTCTTTCTATGTAATTATAGAAAAAATTACTACTCTTTTTTTCTTTCTTTTCCCTACTGTGACCAGTGAAAATAGAGGTGTTGACTGTGCTACTCTCTTTTCCCCCCTCTCTCAGTGTACTGTGTTCAGCTATGCTTGGAACTGTGTTACATAGCAATAGGCCACATTATATTAACTAGTGATCATTTAGTGAGAATTCTACTTCAGCCAATGTCCAGCATTTCAGCTGACGAGCAATTGGTAAGTTATAGAATGTGTTGCTCCAAAAGCAAATTTTCTTTGACATCTCTTTAAACTGTTAGGTAGACTAAAGCATGGCACCTCATATATACTGAATACTATTGAGTTCTGGACCTGAATCCTGAACGCAGAGGAAAATTTGTCCATTCTTAATAAACATTTCCAGCTATGGAAAAATGATAAATGCAAGCCTTATACCCCTTTGCTACACCAGCTCCAGGAAAGTACTTTAGAAATCCTCCAGCAGATGAACTCTTACATTAATAGACACTAAAGATATTTCTTGCTAGTGTTGTTGCAAGATGTATTAAAAGGAACAAACTCATTTGATTGGTATTCAAGAACTGACAGGAATTAATAGATTTGATATTAACCCATACACAGTTGGGTTATCCCCATGCTGTGCCAACTGCCACTGCCTGCCAAATCAAACTTTGCTAGCACAGAAGTCCCCCACTTTCTTAATCTGCAGCTGTTAAACAGGAAGCACATCATACATAAGAATTGTATCTTACATAAGCTGAATTAGGTTTTCTCTTCAGGTATTTGTGACTTCTTGCCACTAATGCTACAAATCTTCACACATTCAGAAGTTACAGTAGGACACCTAATAATTCTGTATGAAAAGTCAAGAAAATCCTAGCTGAAACTTTTGTTGTCTCTGCCTTTGAACCTTAAGCAATGAAGTTGAGGGTAACCAGGGTAAAAATACTCAGCTCTTCACCAGTTACTGCACAAGAGCCGTTTCAGGATCTTGACTGAAAGAGATCATACTTCCCAGCTACATACTTTAGGGAGCCATGTAGAGGCAGAAATACTCCCTCAAGAACCCCTCCATGTTGATGCAGCTTACGGGAGATAAATTGCTTTATGCTTTTATTCCTTTACTATTACCTGTCTGTCCTGGGTTTGTTCTGCTGTTGGAATTCTCACTGCTTTGGCCAACGGAATTGAACATGACAAATCTTATTTGTCACCGAAATTCTCCATCTTGCCTTCTGAGTTATCTGTATAAGCATGCCAATTAGTCATAAAGTTTGGGCCGTTTCAAGGGCTCTCTTAGCCGAAGCGTGTTTATGTATAAATATATCCAGCAAGTTAACTTCTTGGAAGCTCTCAAAAAACTGAATTCCTTAAATCTCTTTTTCATTAATATAGTCTCGTGGAAGTTAACAATTGTATTTAATAGTGGTGTTGTACCCACAGGTAGAAAATTATCATTTATCTTGGTTTTAATATAAACTGTCATTACAGTTCATTAAATAGCTTGACGTTGAAGCTATAGTTTTCAGCATTTACTGTATGCTGAAACATAGAAAAGCAGTTTATTGTTGTTATTCATATTAAAGCAGTGCTTACTGACTAGCCTAATTATGTAAATGCATAGCAGGAGAGAGTTTATACCTGCAAATGGTATAAACAAGCGTGGGAGGAGTACATATAGGGAAAACAAACAGACGAAGTGCTAGAACCAGGGCTTTCTGAATGTCAACATTCAGAAAACGGTCTGGCCCGACCATCACAGTGCGATATTCCTAGCAGATTCCCAGACACAGCTATAGGTCTGGAAAGAGCAGAGGAGGTTTCAGGATTGAAGCTCCTGGGGCTCCGCGCACACGCGGGGACACGGCCACGCTGCGGGGCGGGCGCTGTCCGCGGTGCTGAGCCCGTGCGGCGCCCGAGGTTCGCGCCCCCACCTCCCCGGGCGCGGCCCGGCGGTGCTCCGCTTCTCCCCGAGCACGGGAGAAAAGGCCATGGATATGCTGTCAGGTCTCAAGACACGTCTATGCCTTCATCATGCTCCTTGTGGAGAAAGGCAACATGAAGTCTAACAGAAGCCTACCAGACACAACTGGGCCTGCTACACTGCACGGGAGCAGGCTTCTCTCTGAACATGCGTAAGGAAGACATTACTGATATTGTTGTTAATTTTTTCATAGCATCACTGTTGCTCAGGACACTTGTACAATAAGCTTCTGTCTGAAAGTGTGATACCTTTGTCCTCACTGGCTGAGCTGGTGCTCTGAAGGATTGCATTTTGTCTTCTCCATCTAGATTCACGTGCCTGACTGTCCTACAGGTGAAAAGGCAGAGATAAAGCTCAAATCTTTGTTTTTATGCTAATTATGTCCTGATGGATGCAAGGTTTGACTCACAGAAGTGTTTTCCATCAGTAACGCTATCTTATCACTGAAACAGTATTCACTGTCCCCCAATGCTCACAATGGGTAATTACATACTCAGAACTGACATTCAAAGGAAGAGATTCCTAGGGACATAGTCTGAAGAGCACAATTTCAGCATCTTCCACTAAGATTAAGGCTTTTCTTCATCACTAGTTTTGAAGCAGATTTATAGCAAGCGTATACATTGAGATACGTGTTGCATGCAGTTCTGGGCTCCACAGTATAAAAGGGATGTTAAAGTCTTTGAAAGCATCCAGAGGAGGGCAACAAGGCTGGTAAAGGGCTGAGGACACTTGAGTTGTCTAGTCTGAAGAAGAGATGGCTGAGAGGCCTGTTGTATTGTATTGCGTTGTGTTGCATTGTATTCTATTCTACCCTATTCTATCCTATTCATCTTTTCCCTGTTAATCCAGTCTGCTCAAACAGCTTTCATGTGTTTGTTCTCAGTGTTGAACATATTTCTTAGGCACTGAAGATGTGCCATAGAAGAGTTTCGCTAGCTGATTAGATGGCCAATGGAGATTTCTCCTTCCATATATGAATCTTAGACCTTGCTTCTGTGAAGGTCTGTGCAAACAGTACAAGGCTTTTCCCTAGAGCAGCTTTGCTGATAGATACGACTGCCATGATTCTGGATAAAAACTACGTTATCTCATATCAGAAATCAAATATGGCCTAACATATAAGCTGAAAATACAGCTTATATGGCTGACGCTTTCTCTTTGCAAAGGATAAATGTCACGCTTATAATTTTAAATCAGTTCCCCTAGATTTTTACTCACTTGAATCTCCCAATGCTCTTTAAAAAGAAAAGTGGTTATAAACACAAATTGCCTATATTAAGACAGAAGCATTAGTGTCATCTGTGTAGATCATCTGCTCATAAAACACTATTTAAATTCTATCTGACAAGGGATCTGATTTCATCAAGTAAATCAATAGGAGAATTGGCAAGTGAGAGAGAAGCAGATAAACACACTGAGTTTCTCAGAATCTTGTACATGCTGAAGGGTAAGTAACTCATTTATCTCACACTATTTTCTGTAAGCCCACATCAGAATGATGCCAATAGAATAAAGTATTAAGTATGTGCCAGAACATATTTAAGTGGGAGTGTGTGTCAGCTCTCTTAGTAAATAATAACAATGACAGTAAGGATATCTAAAAAGACACAATGCATTAAGAAAAAATAAGCGTAATCCCTTTTCATTAAAAATGTTTCACTCCATGGGGCCAGTAATCCAAGACTGTTTTCACAAGACTCTGTTGTTTTAACAGCTGTGGCCATGGTATGAAGTTTCACATTTGTAGCTTGAGCACAATTAAAGTCCTCCTCAACACCTGATGAAATGGGTTCTTATTTACTAATTCATCTCAGTAGTCAGGTGATCTCGAGGATGCTTGTAATGCTGTGTCCAGGGAAGTGTAGAGATTATCTTGGAGTGTGCACTCAGAATGGCTAGGATTGCCTGTTTATCCCCAGTTAGCTCTCTGTGGAAACAGACACTTTCTTCTACCTCTTCTGATTTCCATTTAGGATTAGGGTCATGAAATTGTTCAAAGGCCTCAAGGAGATTATGACCATATAGTAGTTGGCACTGTTTAGAGGTTTTATATTAAAAAGAATGGGCATGAAAAAGAAGGAAAGGAAGAAAGATCAGGCTAGTATCAGGAAATGACTGACTATGGTGGTTGTTAAATTTGTTTTGACTGAAACAATGACTGCTCTCCTGTTCTTAATTTTTTCTGTTTCTACTAGATCCATGAAGACATCTTTCCATGCTTCTGTACACACAGTTCTGTCCCTCACTGACAACATTTTTGTATGTGGGGTGAGGGCCTCTTTTGTTTGACTTTTTGAATGGCAGTCTTCAACTTTTTCCTAGACGTGGTCTCAGCAACCTTCCTGAGTTCTGTCTATTCTAGGTCACTTCCTTCCAATGTCCACTCTAAATCCCTGAAACCACAGCTCCTGACTTGCCAACATGATGCTTCCCAGCATGAGTTTATTTTTATACCTCTGCATTTTCTGTGTTTTAAAATAAGACAAACAAAACTAGAGAAGGAAATTTAAAAATACAAGAATGCCATGAGGTTTCCTTGCAAAATGTTCTGCACATTCATGGGTGTCACTCTGCACAGACAGGCTAATGGAAAGAGAATCGCTGAATCAAAGAATGGCTTGGACTGGAAGGGACCTTAAAGATCTAGTTCCGATCCTGTTGGTTCAGAATCACTGAATACATAAGGAATACCCAATGGCTTAGCTTTGTGTGGATTGGGTTGTGTTATTTGTTCTCTGCTACACCTGCTTTGTGGGATAGCTGCTTCAGCTGAAAGTCAGAAATGCCATTTCCTTCACTCCAGCTCTGGCAGCTCTGAAGATGTGCCCTGTGATCCAGCCCTCTTGTGCTGGTTGTAACACCATGTGTCAGGCAAAGGTTTGTGTTCTGGGTGAGTCCCTACCGATGAGATGTTTTCATCTTTGCTCACAGCAGGGGGATCAAACAGAAGAATGGGATGCAGAGTTGAAGGGGGAAAAAAAAAGGCTCTGGGAATTTATTATTTTTGTGGGATTATTTTTTTTTTTTCACAGAGAGAACAAAAAAGAAAAGGCAGCCCTCTTGGCAAACAGTTATATTAAGTGCAGTTTGTAAGAATCGTGTATGAAAAGAAGTTGAAAGGATTTTGATTGTTCATACAGAAAGGAGACGAAGGAGAGGCAACATGTAAAAAAGAATTAAAAAGAAAGGAAGCTGTTTCAGAAGGTAGCTTGTGAAATCTGCATTGCCTGCTTCTAATGACAGAACAAGGGACTAGTCATGCTGCTACAAAGTAGAAGATGGATACCCAAAATCTAATTTTTCTTCTCTGTATGACTGACCGTGCAACTCACTGCCACTAGAAACGTTTAAGACAACATTCAGACTAGAGCCATGCACTCCTATAGATACGAACAACAGCGTTAATCGTAACAACAACACGTAGTAGCAATAACACCGTGCCTAAATTTCCTCAATACTTATCAGTTGAAAATTAACGCGGGGAATAAGCCGCATATTGAAGGCTTCTTACCTCTGTCTCAGCAGCGTTTCATGTTGGCTCCTGCCAGACAGTGCTCGGGACCACGGCTGCGATGCAGGGTCACGGTTCGTGCTATGGCTGCTGCATAGACGGCATTACATCGATGGATTTCACTTTCGCTTCCCCGGTAATTTTGTTAAACACTTGCCAGTGACTGCGATTTGATTCTGTTCAAGAGTTATTCTTTTGAAGTGTTTTTCTTTTCTCTAAAGAAATAAAATACTCTGAAGTTAATCAGGGACCCTGTGTGCTTTTTTACATGTCACAAGGTCATGTATCTCGGGCTGATGACAGGGTTGCAAATGGAGACAAAGTGGCCAGGGGCTGCACTAATCCCTGGCATGAGGGAAGTGGAGGAGCAGCAAATAAAGCAGGGCCTATGTTAAGTGGGTGGACAAATGCTTTTGAAAAACCCCTCTAAATAGACTAATTCCTCTTCCCCCTACATGGACCTGGTGAACATTGTCTTGTGTTCACCCTGGAGCTGGTCCTGGGACTTGTACCCCCCCTGAGAGCCACAAGACCAGATGCCGTGTGATGTACCTGTGAAATAGTCCTCAGACTCAGCAGAACCAGCTGTGATAACCTGAGCAGCCCTTTCTTTTGTTGTTGCTTCATCACCCTGAGTAAGTGCAGCTGCTGCTGAAGTTTGATGAGGTCTACCTGCCACAGAAACATTTCCCCTATTTCCTTCAAAAATCACACTGGAGATAGGTTTGTATCTCGTTTACTTGCTTTACTACTAAATAGTCCTCAGCTTAAGCTCAGGTGCAGCAGGGATGGGCACAAATAAGGATTCCACATGAGATGCAGCATAACGCTTTTAGCAGCAGGTACTTCCAGGAGGGAGGTTTGTGTTCACTGCTCCAGGAGAAAGAAATTCAACACATCAACACAAGCAGGCAGCGTGCCTGGCTCAGAACAGCCCTGATGCAGTTGGCAAAGAAAGGAAACGGGGCTACCATTTGTCAGCAGTTTTGGTTCAGACATACAGTGCATATGGATGTGTGTGAGCATGACTTCTAACTTCTCTATGCAGCAACACAGCCACAGGTGGCATTCTCTCTCACTTTTTACAGAAATCAGGTGAACGTACTCCGGTTTTTCCAGCTACAAAAAGGGGGGAGCCCCATGGATTTGAGGCATGGGGAGTTTAAATGCAAACAAACCATCTCCTTCCCTGGTGGGGTGTAGTGTATGGCATTCCCAGTGCAGTCTCCATAAGAAAACTGGGGCAGGTGGGATTTGGAGCCAAGAAAAGAATAAAAACATATTGGGAAAAAGAAGAACGTCTCAAAGTATTTCTTCTACTTGAATGCTTAGACAAGACTCTACTGCAGCTAGCAGCACCTTATTCAGAAATATTTGTAAACAATTAATAACACAATAAAAAATGTTTACTTTTCATGTGTACACCGAGGAGGGCTACAAAGCTGCAAAATAAGGATTGCAGCCACGGTGTTGGTGCGGACTATTGAGCTTGACAGTGGCTTAAATGGTCCTACGTGTGGAGCTTTCACTGAACGTGGCTCCAGCCCTCAGATCGGGGAGGAAAAGGGGCCTTGCTGAGCCGTATGAGGAGGCAGAAACCCCCAGCTGAAGAACATAAAGTAGCAGAGAAATCCCTGCTTGGGCTCAAGGCACACGGGCAGCCCTGGCAAGGCACGCTGCCACTCATGTCCCCGTGTGGCAGTGGGTTTCAGTGAGAAATCGACCCCCAACAAAGCAGACAGGTCCCTGCGGTATGAGGTGAACCCATCACACTGGTTTGGGGGCCCGGGAACGGTGGTCACCTCCTCGGCAAAGGCAGCCAGGGCTGGGCTCCCCATTCTGCATGGGGCCGCGGTGATGCTGCCCCGACCGCATGGCTGAGGCAGAGCCCAAACACCACCATCTCCCGCAGGCAGCTCTGCTTTGCCGCACTCCACTCTTTTCTTACTAATGCTGCTTCCCCTTGCGCTTTTTCAACCTTGACCAACAGTTGCAGTGTTGCTTCTTCAAAAGTCACCTGCGAAACCCTCCTTTGCCCACATCGCCTTTTTCCTCAAAAA
>PPHD01011397.1:6969-18851 GCA_002909625.1 Bambusicola thoracicus
TGGATAGTTTATGTTTGAAATACATATTTTGTAATAGTCAATTGAGTGGTGAAAACAAAAAAAAAAGCAGCATTTTAAAATGAAAGCTCAAAGCCAGTATGCATAAAGCTGAATTTGGGCCCCTATCCTACACATGGAGATCAGGTTTTCTTTTCCAATATATTTTCAGCATCTGTTTTTGAGTTAGTTCATCAAGGAGGGGACCACAAACATTACTGCCCGTATCCCTTGTGATGTTCAAAACTGAATATTAAAGAGACTATGTATCTACTATTCAAAACAGGGCAAGAGACACATAACTGCACCACTGATTTATCTTGGGTCAATGGGAATAACATTCATCCCTAATACCCATCTGTATGGGAACTGTTGAATCATGGCCTGAACCTCTGATTGACCACCTGAGGCAAGCATTGAGTCAGCCGCAGGGGCACAGGTGAATGCAGTTTCACCTGAGTGATTGGAAGGGGTGGAGCCATGCTCCACCCCTCCTCGCCCCCATTTAAGGGCTGACTCTCCAGGAGGAAGGATCTCTATTTGGAGATCCTCCCTTTGGGAACTTTCCTGCGAGCCTAGATATCGGTAAGATCTTTATTTTGCTCTTGCTTTATAACAATACAATTTGTTCCATCTGGTACTGCTTGCGCTAGCTGTAACACCCATCCTAACAGCACACGGCTGTGTATCATCTCAGGAAACAGATACAGGAGGTACAACCCTGAGGTGTTCAGCTTCTACAAAGTGCTTATTTTAATTTTCCAAAGAATGAACGAATAACAAAAGAGATAATGCACATGGTCCTCAACAACTGTAAAGTTGCAGACTGTCAGGGATGCTGACAAAATCTTTTTTGCTCTCAGAAGAATATTTAATATTTAATATGAAACATGAATATTTAATATTCCAAGCCAACAACTGAAGGAGAAATAAATAGCTATGTGCTCTGTCCAGAATTCAAGAATCTACCTTGACAAACAGCCTGTGTTTGAAGCATTCTTCTGTCTTCATGCAGTATCATTCTGATGTGCTTTTGCTGATAAACCTCCCTGCCTGTCTGAGACAAAAGCTGCTTTTGAAGCACCTGTTACCATACTGTAGCCACAATGTTTGTAGTCACAAGAGAAATAAAAAGTTTGCTTCCCACAGAGCAGTATTGTTCTCACAAAGTCAGATCAGATTCATATCTTCAGTGTATAACTGCATCAACACAAGACGCAGCAGGAAATGAATTTCCCAAATTGAAACAATTTCCTATTGGCCAAAGAGAAGTATAAAGACTAAAAGAAGGACTGGAATTTCATATATTCACTTGTTTGGTTTTTTGTTGTTGTTTTTTTTTTTTTAAGATGAGGGAGGGCAAGGACAGGACTGACTGAGCAGGCAGAATTACACTGACATGATAGAAACATGGCACATAATGTGTATGTATATATATACCGTCACATATATGTATGCATCTATGTATACTGTTGTGTGTCTGTAGTAAGGCTATTCCAATTCTGACCTCTCTCTCACCTTGACTTCTGAGGGACAAAAACTGGGACAACTCAAGCTCTGCCTTTCAATGCCTGTTTTCAATGCAGTCATTGTTTGCTTCACCTGGCTGGTTTATCTGTGAGAATGCAGAAAGCCTGAAGCACAGAGTTCTGGAAAACAAAGAGAGAGATTTGATGCAGAGATAACATCAATTGCTCTCTGCTTCAGTATTTTAGGCACAACACACTGATTTTCACTGGATGCAAATCCTTGAGCATCTGGTAAAAGATGCTTTCTCAGGCACAGCACCATGTCCTGTGCACCAGGTGGCTGAATTTGGTCTCCTAAGGTTACAGATACCAACCAAACATCTGCCTCTGAGGATCTCTTTCTGAGTGCATGAGTTACCAATTCCCAGCCTGTTATTGCTCAATCTCTACAATGCAGGAAACCAAACCCTCTGATTAATACAATTGTGAGAAACTGAGAAAGTCTGCGGTATGAACCCACCTCTATTTCAGACTTCTAATAGCAACCAAAGAGCTACTGGAAACAAGTTACTTAACCAAATGGTTCGAAGAGCAGGGACATATTTTCTGAGATAAATCAGTTTTTGGAACGCTCTAAGCTGCAATTTACATTCCAGGGTCACGGAGTACTCCTACCCCATCATTACATAGCTCAGTCCTAACTACTGAGACCATGCAATCAGCATGGCTTCTGAAAAAAATCATATTCAATAAGAGGAGCACTCTGTAGACAGGCAAAACTTACTGAGACTTACTTAGAAGTACAAGGTAAATCCTGACACAGTCGTGAAGTACTCTTATCAAAGCGAGGGCAAGGCACAGTCTAATCTGGCAGCTCTGAGGGTGTTGGAAGATATTCTCAGGGTGCTCACCGTGGGGGAGGAAGCCTCTAAGAGCTATCTCAGATTCTTGAATTTGCTGGAGAAGTTCACTGTGTGTAACGCTGCTGACTGTTTGATTCCAAGTATCCACCAGCAACTGAGAAAGGCTGCAGTCTGTCACTGAGATATGCTACAAGTAAATTATCTTCGGTACCATTCTCTGCAGAAACTTATGCATATTTGTGTTTTACACACACGGCAGTCATAGTCACTTGTTTCACTGTTAACCATCTGACCCTTTAACCAGGCTACAAACCCTTAGGACTCTGTTTAAGTAATAGCTGTACCCTTCATGGTAGATCCACTTTCAATAACCCCAGCAGAAGCAGTGCTGTGCTGACTGCCCGATTGTTTCGGCACAGCCTATGCTGACAATTTGCTAATTTATAACTCATTGCTATTAACTTCAACCACGTACTGGAGATCTACACTCATTTGGCAAGATTTTTTCAATCATTTTTCTTTGTCAGGTCAGTACATTTTCTAACATAAAATAATTTAAAACATGTTCCCACTATTTAAAAAGAGACTGAGGGAAGTTAATTTACTTTCCCATTTTAACCTATTTCTACTGTAACACACCAATTGCTGTGTGGATCCAGGATATTTAGAATTAGTGGGGGAAAAAAAAAGTAAAAGGTACTGCGGTGGGAGCGTATGGTGCCTGGAAGAACAAAACTCAACCGACCTCAAAAGAGCCAACATGGCGCCTCTGGATCCCCATGTCTGACCTGCTGACTCTCGTGCTCTTCCTTCTAACAGCAGCAGGCACAGCTCAGGCACAGCGCTCTGCTCAGCTCCCTGCAGACACCCGTGCTTTCAAAGGGAGCTTTGGGAATTCAGGATGTAATTCCAAAGATATTTCCCTTTGATAGAGAAAAGCAGTCTTTGCAGACACCTTCCTGGCTCCTGAAGATTATGGCTACAGAAAGACAGAAACCAGAAGACAGGATACGTTTGCTAATAATCACTTGAAGCACTTTGATGCTTAACATCCTCGCACACTGGAAGCCCACAGAACTGTAGCTTAGGCCCGGGTAGCAGTAGCAGCCGATACTGCCCATTTCCTCACTCGAGTGTCCAACAGAAACATCTGCAGAACCGGTTGCACAGCGGAATTTTTTGAAGACATGACGTTTGTGCTGTGAACACAGCAGATTTGTGCACGTCTCAGGCTGACCCCACAGACATTTCCCGTCCGTCCCTGGGCCGCTGCCACCCCCATCGGGGCCCGGGCCCTGCGGCGCTCCCCGGGTCAGCTCGGTGAGCCGTATCCACGCGGAGCCCGCAGCCCACACGGCGCGGTGCCGGGGGGCCGAAGTCGGCCCTCCCTGAGGCGGGCACCGACCGCGGCGCTGCCGGCGGCCCTGTGGACACGGGGGCTACCCGGGGTGACTGTTCCGGTACGGGGACGGAGGGAGGCCGGCGGAAGCGACAGGAGACGAGCGGTGCCGGGGGGTCCCGGCCGGACCTCGCCACGCCTCAGGGCGGCGCGGGCCGGGGAGGAGCCCCACGCTCGTCAGCCACCGCCCGCGCCCCGGCCTCGCTCCGCCACGCCGGGGCTGCTCGGCCGCGGAGCCACCACAGCGATCCCGAGCCGTGAGGCGAGGGGCCGCGCGGGGACGGCCGACCCGGAGCAGCGAGAGGCACGGCCGCGGGGCGGGGCAGCTGCTCCCCGCCTGCCGGGGGTGGAGCCGGGCGGCGCCGTGGGGCAGCGCCGACATTTCCCGTAGGGTCGCGGCTCCCCATAGCAGATCCGCGGAGGACGGCTCTCTCGGCCGGAGATGATGGACGCCCTGCCGGCCCGCGGCTGCCCGGAGGATGACTGCTACTTTCGGAAGGTGAGCGGCGGGCGGAGCCCCGGGGCTCAGGTGGGCTCCATAGCTGCCAGCACCATCCCGGGTCCCGGCCGCCCGCACCGCCCGATCTGAGGCGGTTCCGCTGCCCCCGGGCCGGACTCGCGCGCACCTCCACACGAGGAGCCCGGTTCCGCCTGGCGGCTCTTCTGCCTTTCTGTTCTCTTCGTGCCTCGCTCCGTCTCCTCGCTCGCTCTCGAGTAATTGCCGCGTGTACCTGTCGGAAGCTTACTCGAGTGAGGCGGCGAAGTTAACAGACTCGTTAGGAAGCCTTTAATAAACATCTGTCCTCATTACTTCTCAGACGACGTGGGCGGTTTGTGCCGTGCCCGGGCTCTCTCGGCACGGCGGCAATTACCGCTCTGCGGGGCCGCCGGCGCTGCCCGGGGCGCTCCCCTCGCGGCCCGCCGGATCCCCGCGCCTGCAGATGCGCGCCCAAACGGCGCTGCCGTGCCGCGGCCGGGAGCAGCGCGGTGCCGCCGGGGATGGGCACCGCCACACGGGGAGCCGGGCAGGCTGAGGTGAAACTTCACGTCTTGTCCGGTTTCTTCATTTGAGTAATCCTCCTATGGTATCGGGTGAGTAATCGCTTAGCAGTCCTGAGCAGGAAATCTGGAGTATGGCAAAGCTGTAATCACACAGCTACGCTCTGTAGCACCAGGCACTGTGGGCCACCACTGTACTTGATGTGTTAGCAGAGCCTGGCAAGCTTAGAGAAAGTCAGACTGGTTAAGTTACATATGGGTTGTCTGTTCCTCTTGTTTGCCTTCTTGTGGTCCGGCTGGAGCCTGATGGCCGAGCTGTACGCTGTGAGCAGTGGGAGGCATGCTCTGCACTCAGGCCGGCCATAGGATGGGGTCCTTTCCAGGTACAGCACTGTACGGTACAAATAAGGTCTCGTAAACAGCATCAGATCAGAGCCAACTCCACGTGCTGAAGAGTTACAAAGCTGTTCCAGTATGAAAATACTCAAAGATAGATCTTACACCTTATTATGAGCATCTTCCCCACTTTTGAATTGCTTTTCATAAATGAGTGCAAAATGGACAGAAATGCAATGTTAAATCTGGATGAGCTGAGGCTGCAGTGGCACCTTTCTCTCTGTTCACTCAGGAGGTCTTTGAAAGGCTCATCTGGCTCCTCCTTCTGTACCATTAATACAGTTCTAAGCATCAGATCAGGTTAGAAGCCGAAAGCCTTCTGTCCCTAGAAGTTAAATGCAAACAGAAAGCCAGTATTCCTCGTTACACATTAGTTGAATGGTCTCAAAGATCAGAGCTTTTATTCTAAGTAGATTCAGGAGAAGAAAACAAGCAAACAAAAAGCTGGAATCCCAAACAGACTCACCCCGTGAACCCAAAGCATTACTGGATAGAATGTCCTTTCTTTGGGCCTTACCTGTTCACTTGAATGGTATGCTAGATGGCTTCGTGTAACAAACGGGTTATTGAGCTAGTCATGTGTGTCCATGGGCTCCCCCCGCCTCCCCACAGTCCCTTTTGCATTGTTTTCTGTTCCCTTAAAAGAAGTAATCACTCTTTTCATTCCCTGGAAGAATGTGAGGGTTGTTCTACTTGTTCTGCTGGTGCAGAAACATGCTGGTTTCCAAAGCCATTGTGTGTGTTTTGAGATGAAAACACTCATTTAGTTGACCTTTTTGATGTATAAGCTGCAGAGCAAGGTGAAAATACTTTGTGTCAGGACTGCTGGTAAAAGGGCTCCCAAGCATTCTGTATGCAATGAGGTTGTCTTCTATACTGTAGAAGACTATTTTACGTAGACACTGAGATCTTAATATTGATAAAATTGAGTGGTTCATACAATATTCATCTGTTCTAGACTTTTGATATATTCTTGTGATAAGTGGATTGCTGTGGGAAGTTTGCTCAAAGCTGACACAGTGCCCTTCTGTAGCCTTAAATACAACATACCAGACAATAACCCTCACTGTACCCAAGATGCGAAATGTAAAAACTTATTTCCTAAAGTCTTATTTATTTTCTTTAGGGAGGAGGCTCTGTAAAACCATGACTGGCTTTGTGTAAAGGGTAACAGGCAGAAATGGTGAAACAAACACATTCCTGTTTCCTTCTTTCACTCCTGTTGCCACACTAGGAAGTGTCACAGCCAAGTCAGTCCCAGGCCCAGATGGGATGGCTGGCAGGTTCTGCTGGCAACTTCCAGTGCAGCCCTCGGGCTCTCTTCCTGCATTCATTCCCAGCTACAGCAGCAGCACCTCTGTGCCCATTCTCTCCTTTCTCCTCATGGCAAAGGCCCCTCATCTTTGCATATGCAAGCTACGATTTCCCTTAAACCAACGACTTCCTTTGAGCTGGTTGTGAAGACCATCCCCCACCCTCCTCTTTTTTCTTTTATAATACCTAGTTTTAAAATAATTATGCAACCACACAGGGTATACACAACTCCATCAGTATTGACACTGTTCTCTTCCCCTTGCATCTCCCATGAGAAAAGGGAGCCTCTTCAATGATTTTGGAAAGGATGTGGCAAAGTGGAAGGGGCACCCTACTTGGGCCTTCCATCAAAGAGGAGATGGAGATTCTCTCTGGAAGTTTTTTTTTTTTTTTTTTTTGCTTTCTAGAATATAACGCCTAAGGAAACTGGTTCTGCTCTTGTTCTGTCTATCTCTACTATCACATGTTCGTAATTCAGTATACCCTGTGGTACATACAATATGAGGGCAGACTGTACCTGTAGTTCTGGGTGGTGCATGTGCTCCTGGATGACCGACCTTGTGCCACAGCCTTCTCTGCTTGGAGTTCCACATTCTTCCCCTGGCTCTGGCTGTGAGCCTGTGAATCAGCCATGCTCATACCACACTCTGTCCAGATCCGCTCCCTGGCATTCTTCCTATGAGAGAATCTATGGCCAGTATGAAGTATTGGCAAAACTAATGATAAGAACAAATAACTTGTTTTAAAAGCAGAGCAAGGCCTTCACATAGAAGGATTTTTCAACACACAGTACTTACAGGCCCATCCCCATGTACCATTTTGCTTCCCTGAGATGCTTATTCCACTCCAAACAATGTAACCTGCCATAGCTCTGCATCAGATTGCCTGTTCTTTATTTACACAAGTTCTTGTAGGAAAAACAACTCTTTTTTTCAAGGCATTCTCTGCTTTTTTTTCCTCCCTTCTCTTTATTTGAGAACCAACCCACTAAACCAGTGTGCCTTGGCAGAGCAACCCAAAGAGCAGGTCAACATACAGAACTCAGGGTAGCTGTGAGGCTGTGCTTGTCCACTCACAGGATTCAAAACCAGTGTGGTGATCTCTTAGTAGAATTTCACCATCCCCAGAACATTTCTTGGTGAGTAGAAGCAGAGTAAGGAAGAGATTTCTAGCAGGCTTTTTAGTGTGTAACTTTTCTGTCTTGGTTAATTGCATTATAATGCCTTACACAGATTGAAACTTTTCAGGTTTCTTAATTAGGAAACTACAATAGAAGGAAAAGCCTGTGTTTATTTTTCAAGCTTACCTTTTTTGTAGGTTTCCAGACACGTGCTGGCATTCTGTCTTCAGTTTGGTTGTTTTGGAAAGCAGTGTGCTGTGCGGACAGGCAGAGCAGTAGGACAGCTAACTCAGTGAACCTTTAAATTCACGTCAGTTGAGTGAAGATAATTGCTTTCTTTTCCCTTTCTGAAAGTCTGGAGACAAGAAAATTGTCATGTAGACCAAGCTGGTGATTCAGAAGGAAGACTATATAGTATTCCTTCCTGCTAGGATGAAAAGGCTAAAAACAGAACTCAAGCAATTCTGTAAATAGAGTAGCAGGCTGCAAAATAACGATGATGGTAGGTATGGTAACTTGCCTGTGAATCAGCACTTCCCTAATTAATCCTCTCTCTCCTTAGCTTTTGGGCTTTCTTGTGTAGGATTTGCCCCCTGCCCTGCTGTGATTTATGGATCACTTTACCAACCTGCTACACCTGTGCTTCCACCGGGGCTTAGCAAACGTGGCTCGTTTTAGTCATTAGTAGCCAGGCAACGATCAACATTAGCATTGACACAGCAGTATTTATTTGCCTGTTTGTTCTCTCTCTGCTTGTCTAGCCAGGTCAGAAACAACACTGAGGTGATTCACACCCCACATCGTGCCACGCTCTGTCCACTCATTATATACAAATTAATTAAAAAAAAAAAGCTGAAAGTAGGCCTTCATGAGAAAATAGGGATCATTCGGAACTTGGGCCATCGAGGCACGGGCTTCTGTGACCCACTATTAACTTTGATTAGCGAGTGGTGTGACAAGATTTTATTGCATAGAAAAGGTGTGTTTGGATCAATACAGTTATTAATTATGAAAATTTATTATTAGTCTTTGGACACTTAGAACTGTAAAATGCCTGCTGACAGAACAATTAGATCAGGAATATCAGTTCTTCCTTAACTCTCTCCTCCTTATTTTAAGCACAGATTAAAAACGTCTCCTGTAGAAAGGTTTGTGGTACGTGCCTAAAATTTCAGCACTGGACTAATAGAATCTCTCAGAGAGAAACTTCAACTGCAGTAGTAGAAGATGGTAAGGAAATAATCATTTAGAAGCTATTCAGACTCCTACTGGAAATATGAGTGTAAATGGTGCCGTTTACTGTGACTTCTATCGCAGCCAAAGAAGTTACTGCATAAGTGAGGTTGCTACCCGTTTAAATGCCTGGAGGCTATGGCCATTTGCATGCTCTGCAGGGTACAAGCAGCACAGGTTGCACTGGCTGGGAAGGAATGTTTTATTTTAGGTAAGAAGGCACACCCAGTTTCAACTCTGTGTCACCTTCGGTGTGTGGCTGGTCTAAAAGTTCAAACCACTGCCTCATAAGTCATATTTATGCTAATTTCAGATGCTTCCTGTGATTGCTCATTGTTAGGCAAAGAGTCATGATTTTTGTGTGCATCGCAACTTAATTTCTGATGTTAAAAATACTCCCATTTTGAAGAAAGACCTGCCAAGCATTGAAGCTAAATACAGATGCTTCTCTGTTTGGGACCTATACTTTTGACAGCTTTCTACCTTCTGTGGTGGGCCACTTCTTTGCTTGGATAAACATGAAAATATTACCTGTATCCCTTAGACTGGGGATTTGAAGGCTCTGTCAGGTGGGCGGTAGAGCCAAGATGCTGTCCATTGACAGCTAACCTGCAGTGCCCAGCTACAGGCTTGCCTGGCTATCCTCTTTGTGTAATCCATAGAATAAAATCTCTCCCAAATCCCATGTGAGTCCCATGGAGCCCATCAGCTGCCCTGTAGCTCTGCATTATCTCCTGCTGTGCCCCATCTGAGAAGCAAGTTACAGCAAGATCCCAGAGGCATTCATTATGCTGTTTGCCAAATAAGCATGTGTGGGATAATGTTTATAGGGTTAAAAGTACAAGGTGAGATATCCAGCCTCCTGAGCTCAGGCATTAATTCTAACAAGAGATGAGCAGGAATCCCACTGGAATCTGTCTGCGTGCTCCATTAATTAGTCAGAGGATTGCTAGGAAATGTGCACAGGCCCTGCACAGGCCAGCCTTCATCAGCAGATGTGTGTTTATTTTTCTCATACCAGTCTGTTTCTTCTGAGCACGTATCTACCAAGGTACATACGTAACATATGGTAAGAAACTGTTGTGCAGGACTTGCTTTGGTAAGGACGTAATAAAAACTTACCAGCTTCCTGATACTGCAATTCAGCCAAGCAGGAAGAAATCAAGTAACTAGCTAACTGAGCTTCAGGTTTGAAAGAGACTTCATTATTATTATTATTTCAGAGGCTAAGAACTGTAACATTCAAACACTTCACACAAACACCTCTTCGTGAAATGCAGCTACTCTCTGAGGGGAAAAGGGCTCTAAAACTGATGGTGGAGTTCAGTTTGAAATGTCTTTACAAGAAGTATATTTACTCTTTTTTTTTTTTTCCCATCAAAACATGCAGTGAAGACTTCAATCATACTTGATTCTTGATCACTTTTGTGACTTCATTAGTAATGAGTCAGTTTGTTAATGAACTGATAACACTGCTAGCGTGTAAGTAAGGGTAAAATCCCCTTTGCTCTTCAAGTTGTCTCATGTCTGCAAAGAAATAAACAGTAATTAAATGAAGCATCTCTCATCCTGTTGACAAGAAATGAAGCTGTAGGTGTGGAAACTGCTGAGAAGTTTGGCAGCCAGCAATTCTAATGTACTGAACGTCAGCGTTCTTGGGAGTGTCCATACGTGAGCTGCCTACAAATGTGGGCTGAGAGAGGACCTTTGACGTGGAGGAAGACAAAATGAAGCTTTTACTTAGACCTATCTCTTAAATAACTTTTAAGCACTCAGAGGTTGTGCTTTGCACAAGGAGGAATCTTCTCTAGATTGTTTATTTCCTGTAACATTTCTTGCCGATGTTGGTTATTTTCAGTGCTCTCTCTGCATCCTTCTACCTGTCAGTATTCTGGCAGCCTGTACAATAAAGAGTTGAAACCTGCACATGAGCAGAAGCTAGCTGAGCATCCCCATATGCTATACAGGGGATCTAACAAACATGGTTTTCCATGAGGTCAAATGCAAGTTCCTTACTGGCCTTGAAGCAGATGGGAGGTATGTGCAGCAGGAGAGCTTACTCTGAAAACATTCTCCTATCCAAACAAAGCCTTTCAGAAGTGAAGCACTTGAGGCACACTGGGGGTGATCCAGATAGCTCAGTTTGTCAGTGCCTTCTCCTTTTAGGCCTCAGGGGATTCTTTCTGCAGCAGGGTATCACACAGCGATTTGTGGCTGGCCCTAAAATGAAGGGGAACACCTCTGCTGCTTTTGTTCTTCGCAGAGTTTAAGGTCACTGCAGATTTGTACTCAGAATTCACCTGGAGTCTGTTTGATTTCTGGGCTGGACTTTGATCTAATGTCCATGGAAATAAACCAAACACTTCTGCTGAGCTTTGTTGGCTTGAGAATTAGGCAGGTGATCTTCCTGAAAAAGTTCCCAGAAGTAAAGCAGGATTGTAAAGTAAAGAAGGATTGGAATGACGACAGGAAACCCGTGCATGCAGAAAGGGCAGGGAGTTCTAGGGAGGAGCTGCATCCCTGGAGAGAAAATGAAGACTGGGCAGGGGGATGATATGCTTAGGAAGGGTGCTTGGACTGAGGGCGTTGGGAAAGAAGTTGGAAGAAGGGCATCGCAGGGGTACAGAGATGAAAGGCCCAAGAATAAAGCATTCAAGCTGAATACAAGACAAAGTCAATGGCAAGGTTCAAATGAAAAGGGGCATGGATAGAACTGAAGGGGAGAGACTTTGAACATCAGTAGTAGAAAAAGACTATACAATGTAAAGTGAAGAAAAAGCAGAATTGGAAGAACAGCAAGAGCCCAGAACAAGATGCAGGCTAAGAGCAGAAAGCAGTCTGTAGGTGTAAGGCCACGTTGTTCCTGCGAGTATGCCTTGCTTTTGCCTCTGAGTAAAAAGGTGTTAAAGGGCATAAAGTATTTCGTACTTTGAAGACTACTTTTAATCTGACGTGAACAAACAAAACTGCAAAATATGCGTGTACTCTCCAGTAAAAGTTCATCTTCTTTGTATTCTGTTTGCTACCAATGCTTTCTCATCAAAGAGGATATGCAGCAAACATCCAAGTTTTGGACTTCTGCTGTAATTGGT
>PPHD01011398.1:0-18850 GCA_002909625.1 Bambusicola thoracicus
GAAAATGTTATCACAAACATCAGATCTCAGAAGACTAAGCAAAGGTTTTGTGAGTGTTGCTAATCACCTGCTGTAAACCAATGTATCCCTATTTCTTAATAGAGTTACATAATAAATAAAAAAATCTGAGATGAGAAATGAAATAGCATAACTTTGCTATCTGATATTTGATATCCATAGGTAGTTTGACATAAACTGTTTGCCATAGGAAAAGCTATTTAATACATTAGATACGGCATAATTTTGCAGCAGTTGGAACCAGATGATACTAATCCAGTTGATCTTCTCAGGAACACAGTTGTTCAACTGCTCAGATTTTTACCATGATTCCCTGTTCAATACTCAAGGTGAGACTGCTACTTCAAAGGTAGTCAGTGGTCACTGACTATCCAGATAGATATCCATTAATTATAGACCAAGTAGTGTCATTTAAGAATTTCTTCATTTCACTGACATCAATTAAGAACAGGTGAGCTTTTCTTTAGAGTCTACTCTTTCTCAACTGGTAATAGGGAGTCTAGAATGGCCACACTTGCCATTGAGCTACCGATCTATGGGAAAGATCTTGAGGGTCTTTTCTATTGGAGAAGGTTATGGAGAAGATCATCTTAAGTATTATCACATGACAAGTGCAGAACAACCAGGGGATCGTGCTTAGCCAGGGTTCATGACAGGCAGTGCTTAACCAACCTGATCTCCTTCTATGATCAGGTGACTCACCTAGTGGACCAGGGAAAGCCTGTAGGCAGAAGTTGTCCTAGACTTTAGTAAAACATTTGATTTTATCTCCTACAGTATTATCCTTTAGAATCTGCATCTCATGCCTTGGGCAGATGTATTCTTTACTGTTTTAAAAAGTATCCTGAATAGCCCAGAGAGTGGTGGTGAATTGAGTTAATTTCAGATTGTGACTGGTCAACAGTGGTGTTCCCCTAAGTTCAGTACCAGAACCAACCCTGTTTAATATCTTTACTGATGATCTGGATGAGGGAATGGAGTGTACTATCAGTAACTGCACATATAACACCGAGCTGGGGGTAACTGTTGATATGCCTGAGGGTAGGAAGGCCCTACAGAGTGATTTGGACAGGCTAAATCAGTGCACTCAGGCTAGTTGAATGAGCTTCAGTTAGATCAAGTGCTGGGTCCTGCTCTTTGATCACAACCTCAGGCAGTGCTGCAGCCTTGGGGTAGAGTCGCTGGAAGGCTGTACAGATGAAAAGAATCTGGGAGTGCTAGTCAACAGACAGCTGAACATGAGCCACCGATGTGGTGACCAAGTTGGTGGGCAAGAAGGCCAATGATATCCTGTCTTGTATCAGAAATAATGCAGTCAGCAGGACTGGAGAGGTGACCATCCTCCTGTACTCAGCTCTGGTAAGGTTGCACCACATTCTGTTTTTGACTCCTCACTAAAAAAAAAAAAGAAATTGAGGCTCTGGAGCATGTCTGAAGAAGGGTCTGGAATGCAAGTCTTATGAAAAGCAGCTGAGGAAGTTGGGATTGTTTGGTTTGGAGAAGAGGAGGCTTGAGGGAGACCTTATTGCTGTCTGTAACAACCAGAAAGGAGGTTATCGCAAAGTGGAAGTCAACATTTTCTCACAAGTAACTACTGATGAGAGGTAATGGCCTTAAGTTTTGTCAGAGGAGGTTCATCATGGATATTAGGAAAAATATTTGAACATTTTTCTAACACTGTACAAGATTGCTTTCTTGTCTCACTGGTGTTGTGTTTAGAATATTTAGATGATATAAAATTACAACTATAACATTCCGATGCGAAAGCTTAAGGATCATCTGATAAAATTTCTCACCTCTCCTCACTAAGAAAATGAGTTCCAGGCTATTCTGAGCATATCTAAAGTCCATGAGTGTTCTCTGTATTAAAGCGATTAGGCTCTATTTTCCTCAGAAAGTTCCTGCTTTCTGAATATATGCATTTATTCATCAAATACAAGGAATACAGTCTGGTGGACAAAGGGTTGTGTAAGAGCTGATGTTTCTGATAGGAGGAGAGGAGTACTGACCTTTTCCACAATCACTTTTTGCTCATAGCATTTCTTTAAAACATTGTATATCCGTTGGTGGGATCCAATTGTGCTGCAATCTGTCTCCACATGTGAAGTAAATTGCAGTCATTCAGCAACATGGTAGCCAAGGAAAGTGTAACACCTAGAGGATACTTAGCTTCCTTTGTCCATCCCAGCTCCAGCATTTATTCCATCTGACTGTAAAATGTTTGCACAGTTCAGTGAATCTGTACTCTTTGCGTTTAAGAACCTGCAAATAACAATTCATCCACTGCTATTTTCATGTATTAATTATGCTTCCATAAATGTCTATTTTGAACCTTATTTTAATTCCAGACTATCTTTATATATTAAGTTAAGGCCTAATTTTTCAGACATTTTCCATTCTTATCCCCAGTCTTTCTGTTGTCTGAGAACCTCCCATCAACTTAGTATCTGTAAAACTCACATGGAAGATTTGGCTGCCCTGTGGTACAGCAAGGCCTTAAGAAATATACGATGTGTTACCAAACTAGTCAGGCAGAATTTGTCTGAATAAACTTAGAAAAAATGTTGTAGTTAAATTGAATTAAATCGTGAACTAATTTTGAGAAGCGAGGCACGTGGTTTCATGATACCTTTCTTTCCACTCCAATAATGCAAATGTTCTGCAGATTTGAGTTAGTAATGTTTGGGTAGTTAGAAGGGGGAAAACAAAAAGAAAAAAAAAGTTTAAATAGTAAATAAATCCATGCAGCTTGATGATTTTTAATTATTAAGACTATCCAGAAAATGGATACAGAAAACATTTAAAGAAGTTCTCTGAGGCTTAAGGTGAAATTGTAGTCTTCTGGTGAAGCTTCCAATAAATAGACTTAGCGATTGACATGTCCAGGGAAACAGAACTTCTTTGAGCCTGTTAAGTACCTCTTTTAACACACAACTTTTTTTAGATTCTGCATGGCTTAGTAAGCAAGACATAGAAAGATTCCTTATGTTCCAGTTTTTACATATGCTGTCTTTTTTTCTTTTTAAGGAGAAAAGCCTATGATATGTTTACATAACTTTAAGTAAACTGTAATAAGCTGTTTGGAAAAGATTATAATAGGCCTAGACCCAGCTATGCGCATTTTTTTCTAAATGCTTCTGAGTTCCTCTCTGCATATAGATGAGTGCTACTGGTCACTCATAGCAAATAAAGTTGGAGTTCATTAGATTTTTTAAGACAAATTCAAATCAGAATCCCTTGGGATGTCTGTGTGTTCTTTTAGAAAGATCTTCATTCAGATAGCACCTAAATCAATGCATATTTAATCATTTACTTGGTACAACAAGTCTTAGCGCTTTTTTTTATTCTTCTTTTTTTTTTTCTATATGACCAGCTGTCAAAGTGAATTCATTCTGAATTAGTAAAAAGTATGAAGAAACTGGACATCAAATCCAAGAAATTTCTCTTTCTCTAACTCCCAAGCCATACAGTTTTAATGAAAAAACTGAGTTATGGAGGTAAGAGAATTATTATAACAATTATTCTAATGTACTCTGACTAAATTCTAATTAAATATATTAAATAAATCATTACTTTCCATTAGAAACTGAGTGTTATTTTTTGCATGGAAAACCAATAATTTGTTCCTCTGTTCAATTATTCATTAAAAATTCATTGAGAAAGGTAGCACTGCATATGAAAACAGAAGCTTTAACTAATGAAATTCACAAGATATAAAACAACAAATCAAATCCAGACTTTTATAGTTGCTTTTATAGTACTTTCTCACCCTATCCAAAGCCAGGCCCTCCTGCCTCAGCAAACAGTCTCCAACAGATACATGTTGTGTTTTTGTCCAAATAAGTAGAAACTACAGATTTTCTCTGGAATGTTTCCAAGAGAAAGATTTACCATGGGCAATTAAAATAAGAAAAAAAGAACAATAATAGCTATTACACAATTTTTTTTTTTAGTTCTCTTATCCAGCTTTTGAAAGATACCGATAAATACAGGAAGTAACATTTCAAAAGATCAGTTCATACAACAT
The DNA here is from genome assembly GCA_002909625.1 of Bambusicola thoracicus. Taxonomy (NCBI): domain Eukaryota; kingdom Metazoa; phylum Chordata; class Aves; order Galliformes; family Phasianidae; genus Bambusicola; species Bambusicola thoracicus. The sequence goes on from PPHD01011398.1 coordinate 4,046, forward strand.
GTATTATTTTTATCCTGCAACTAATGTCTTTTAGATAATAACTCTTCATGGTAGATGCCGCTCTGGTGAAGCAAGAGGAAGTTCTTAAACATCCAAAATCCCTATGTGTGGACATATGCCTGTAACATATTCCATCTGTAATTGAGATCAGTCAAAACACTTTTGCAATCACTCATGGTCCTGCTTATGTTCTTAGCAGCTGCAGACTAAACATCCCAGATAGCTTTGGTCAGTATGCCAGATCATGTAAATGCTTCTAAATGTGTGTAAATGGACATTTACTTACAGGTTCTTGCTTGCAAAAGCTGTGGCTCTTCTCTCAAAAAGATTTAGCTTTCTCTTTCTCTAAGCCTGATGCATGACACATAGGCATCACCTCTGCCTTGCTGTAGCATTCCTGCTTGAGTAAATAAGGAAATCTACAGTGGTCAGACTTTTCAAGTTCCTCATCACTAAATATGTAACAGAACTTCTAAACTCTGATTCTGAGAAGTCTCCCCTCCTTGGTCTGTAGATGAAGCAAAACTTTTTGTTTGATAAATCTGTGGCAAACAATCTGAGATGATGATCATGGCTTAGGATTGCTCTGAACTTGCCTATACTTACTTTCATAGGTTTTCATGTTAAGGGCAAACCTTAATAAAACTGAATTTACTTTGTGAAGTGCATTTAGTATTCGCTTTCCAGAATTCTAGTTAAGAAATCTATAAGGTTTATGATAACTTTAAAATGTTACACTTAATAAGATTAAGGAACCATTACCTAGGAATCCTTTTTATTATTATTATTTTATTTTATTTGCAAGAAATAACAAGAACCACTTTTTAAATGGGGAAATCCCAGTGTCCAGTGTAGGATACTGGTATACACATGGACTTAATTTGCTCGCAAAACAAGCTGTTCAATGAAAGCGTAAAGGTATTTTAACAATATTTTCACATCATTTTTAAAGAAAAATTAGCATAAAGTTTTGTTTATATCAAATCAATATAAAAGTTAGTCTTCTTGTTTTAAAAAGAGAATATTATATTGAGAAATTCTCAAATGCACTAGATTTTAAAGTCCTTTGCTGAGACATGTAATAAAGACCTATGAAGATCTGGCTGAAATTATAATGTGAAGTTTTGTCTTTTTTTCCATCAACAAAAGCAATTTGCCATTACCTAATTCATTTACTCCTGAAGAAGTAAGTGACAGTTTGAAAAATAGCAGTGTATTCAATAATGCTGATGTTTTGATATTCACAAATACTAGTATTTTAATATGATTCATGCCTCAGACTTTAAGAAATGTTAATATTTTTTGCTCTATAGGTTTCATAGTTCCCTTACTGTATGGGAACTGTTGAATCACGGCCTGAACCTCTGATGGACCACCTGAGGTGAGCGCTGAGTCGGCTGCAGAGGCACAGGTGAATGCAATTTCACCTGAGTGACTGGAAGGGTTAGAGCCAGGCTCCACCCCTCCTAGACCCCATTTAAGGGCTGGCTCCCCAGGAGGAAGGATCTCTGTTTGGAGATCACTCCTCTTGGAGCCCTTCTGCAAGCCCAAGACACAGGTAAGGTTTTTATTTCATTTCTCCTTTGTAATGGGATAATCTCTCTAGTCCAGTACCTGTATACCTGTTTGCTGTACGTGTGTCTTTCATGACAGTCATTGAACTGAAGTAGGAATCATCTTATCAACCTGCTAAGTTGAATGATAAACGTTTTTCTCTGTTCTAAGATTGTGCTGAGTCCTTTCACGTGTTTTTGTGAGATGGCTTCTCTTCAGAGTAGTCCAGTTTCTGAGCTTTGAACTAGAACCTCTCTGTTTCTCTGTGAGTAGAACTTATACATCTATTTTTTGTACCTCTTTTTCTTCTTTCTCTGCTTCTCTGTTTTTCCCATCTATTCTATTTCCTCAAATCCTTCTTTCCTGTCAAAGGTTAGCTGAAATCTCATATTTCTGTAAGAAGTCAAACAAGAATGGATTAAATAAATATGTAAAATATTCCTGAAACCCACTCTATCCCTCTTTGCCTTACTTGAGCAAAAGGCAGTATGCATGTACATAAGATTATGTAGGAATAACTAGGGAAATAAAATGAAAATTTAAAAATGGAAAGAAAAACCTTTCAAAAATTATTCATACCTGTTTGAAAAATTCCTTTAGGTGTAACCCCTATCAAAATTTGATAAGAGATTAATGCTTAATTGAACTTGATTTTATTCCTTACCACCACAGTCTTTAGGAGAAGCAATCTTTAAGTGTATTGCATCACCATCCAGGCCACAGTTGTTACCTAGAGCTTCCAGAACCATTCTGTGCAGTAAATGCAACCATTTTCTGCCTGGGGCTGTTCACAATGAAAATGTTTCATCTACACACAATCTTGTTAGTTTCATAATTTCTTTCCTCCTTCTGGTGAATGAAGAATATAATGAATGCCCAGCCAATCTTTTAGGTTCAAAGCCAGGGATCTTCATCAAGACAATGAATGTGCATTAATTAAGTAGTATCATGTTGAAAATACTGCCTTAAATACAGTATAAAGGGTTTTCTTTAATGGAAATGAAGTATTTTAGCACATTAGTTAATTAGGGATGAGCAGAAAAAAAGAATTAATTCATTCATATTCAGTGAGTGCAGAAGAAGTCAAACATTTTCATTCACTGCTTAGAGAGCTATTCATTCTAGAGAACCACAGGTTAGAAAAATATATTTAAAATATTTTACGTGGTGAAGTACAATCTAATTGTTTCTAATCTTTATAGGAAATGTGAGGATGAAAGTGGTATTGCAGATTTCTTCATTTTTCATCTTTGAGAAACTGAGTTCAAATTTGAAATTATTTTGATGTTCTTAATTGTCTATTACTGCAAAATTCTACACAGCTACTTAATTTGGGAGAACAGAAATAGCCAGAATAATGCCATTCAGTAATTAAATGCATTTACAGACCTGTGTGGGAGAGTGTGAGTTTTATAAAAGACTAAATCTGGCAAAGGTTATTCTTAAAAGACCATCATGCTAGTTAATGTAAGATGAATTCCCAATTTCAAAAGTTAAAAAAAAAAACAGTATTCAAAGTCAACATTAACTGAGTGTAAAAAATTCCATGACTGTTAAACTCCTTGCTGTTAAATTTCTAGGACTCATTTATAAAAGAATTTGACTGCAGAAAATGAAAAACTATACCTGAAAGGAGACAGTCCCTACTGTTTCCTCTGAAAACAGAATGGGGTACTGCTACCCATTTAATAAATTTAGTAAAGTGAATCTCATAAGAAGAGTAACTTGTAGAAGAGCTCAATGCTCTGTTTCATCAAGAAAATTACATATAACATAATGTTTGACAAAAAGTATTCTGAAAAACATTATTTTTTCATATTATTTCTAGAGGAAACTTTGCTTGCAAAATAATTTCCTTTTGGAACAGGGATAAAACTGTGGGGAGGATTTCCATACTTTACTATCAAGTCAGAGCTTCTGCACACCAAGATTTTGATGATTCAGTTCCTTCCTCTGGGGATTTGAAGCCATGGAACTCTCACCTCTCCAAGACTGCCCTGTTTCCTCTGAGCTGTTGAGGATAAGCAGTATATTGTAATTTTGTCTTGCTGTCATTTTTCTGCATAACACAAAGTTATGAAGATCTGCTGTGATCCAGCTCTCATCTACGATGTACAACTAAAAAAATAAGGGAGGTGAGGATTCCCTTGAAGTTTTCATATATATTTGAATTTACATTAAAATACTTAGAAACCCATCTGGAGGAGTCTTCATTAAAAATTAAGACAGGTTACATAATGTAAAATAAAATATAAAACTCCATTTCTTGTATTGTACCATCGTTAATCTTATCCTGCATGACACAGAACAGATAATATAACACCTATAACTGTAGTTCAATTACTAGATTATGAAGATGCCTTTTATCAGTATGAAATCAAATCAAAGCTTCAAAGGATCTAAAGTGCTCAGTGATAGATCACGTGGAGTTACACTGCTGTGCTGTTCTTGAATGCATCACTGTTATACATATAATAATTTTGGATGATTATACTTTGGAAATCAACAAATTCCATCAAGATCTATGTAAATGTATGAAAATAAATTTACTCAATTGCTGACTGGCAACATTATTTGAAAAAATAATTCTTCATGAATTCATGGAATACGCACTAATATATCAAACAGAAGATTGGAAACTAAGTGAGCTTAAAAGGCTTTTTTTGGTAAGGGTTAACAGACTGCAATGTAGGAAATCAAATACAAGGTGGAAGTCTTACGAAAACAAATATATATTTATATTAATCCTACTAGTTATTTGGATGCAGACTAGCCCAATGCATGTGGAGAAAGGGCTGAATTAGATGTTTACTGAGGCTATTATTCTGAGATGTTTCTGACTTTTTAATAGTTGTGTGGGGTTGTTTGTTTAATTAAAATATCATTCCCTTCTTACTGAATGCATATATATATATATGTCATGGAACTCTGAAAACAGTGAAACTCACCATGTTGACATCATGATTATGTACATTAGTACCTCTGGTTTCAGAATACAGACTTCCCCTGATAACTGATGCTCAGCATCAGTGAAGGACTAATAAAAGCAGTAGATCTTGTGAACCAGTATTATACGTTATGGCTGATTACATCTTGACACAATTTTTGCAAACTATGTATGCTTTGTAAACAGCAGTAACAGAGTTTGTACAAATGAACAATGGAACACTGGGGGATCCACAAAAAGGCTCAGACTTCCAGAGTGAGATATGCTCTTCTCACACACTGACTGAATGATTGTTATGTCTTTCAGTAGAGAACTGTCTGTTTGGTCACAGTGGTCATCACACAGACAGTCTGTACTGAGTCATAGAAAGACTGAGGTTGGAAGGGACCTTAAGGACCATCTAGTTTGAACCCCATGCCACGAGCAGGTTGCCATTCACCATATCAGGCTGACCAGGGCCCCATCCGACTTGGTGTGAAGCATCTCTCGAGATGCAGCGTCTACTGCTTTTCTGGGTATCTTGTTCCAATGTCTCACTGCCCTCAGTAAGAGATTTCCTCCTACTATTTAATCTAAATCTCCCATCTTTAAGTTTAAAACCATTTCCCCTTCTACCATCACCATTAGACTGTGTACAAAATTGATGTTCCTCCTGTTTACAAGCTTCCCCCCAAGTTCTGGAAGCCCACAATGAGGTCTCCCCAGAACCTTCTCTTCTCCAAGCTTAACTAGTCCAACTCCATCAAACTTTCTTCAGAGGAGAGATGCTCCAGTTCTCTGATAATCTTTCTGGCCCTCCTCCAGATGTGCTCCAGCACCTTCACATGTTTCCTATGCTTTAGACCCCAGGCTGAGATTTGAATGGTACGATGGTCACGGGGCAGCAGCAATTTTTGGCTAATGTTGGTCAGCTGCAGCTACAATGCTAATGAATATTGCAGTATATAACTTTCTACAAACTGTGATGCAGAAAGTCACTGTTACTCTAGATATGCCAACATGTGCTGCAGAGGATGTATTTGTTTTGTTCAGAAAAGCAAACAAACAGCAACATTCAACTGTAGTGAAAACAATAGTGAACAAAATATTCACGATCAGCCTCACTGCAGATATGCACCAGCAACAATTAAAAGGACAAGGTACAGCAAAACAGACAAAGTAAAATTATATGATGCTGTTTCTTTAGTAGGTGAACCACAGAAAATACTTCTCCAGACTAATGATCAAGTCAGAATATCTTACAGACTTTTCAGATCTTCTAATTTTTAATATTGGAGCTGTGAATTACTCTCTGAAATGTATGGAGCAAACTATTCATAATACTATGTAGTCTATGGAAAAGGTTTCTTGGCACATCCCCCAGTCCACTCATCTATGGACTATCAGTAAAAACTGATAAATGAATGAAAGTTTCAGTAAAATCTCTTTTTTGGTATCATTACTGGAGAAAAATATTTCAGAGTTTGTTTGTTTGTTTTGTTTTTATCTCTTCCTCTGTTAATCTTTTGTAACTGAATGTAATAATCCAAACTATTTTCTTTCATTTCATTGTGTCAGAAAAGGATAAATGGTTTTTCTCTCATCTTTCCAGCACATATGATGTGAAATATTTGCCCTGGAATAGTTTCTACCACCTCTCGGTCCCTATCTGTGATAGTCAGTGATTCTCTACCTACACTGACTGAGCAGAAGAAAAGAGATAGGCTTTGGAAAGTTAACGATTGACTTTTGCCATGAGATGCTGGTTTAGATTTGCTTAACTTTAATGTTGCATTTCAGTCCTACCTGAACAGAAAAACTTATCTACAGCACTTACAAACTCAGGGATGTTTTCACAATTTAAGAGAGGATTTGTATTAGGATAAAGATTGATTTAAAGTTCAGATTAGGTTCACATCCATTTTCTTTTTATTCGACCATAGCATTTACCTATACTTTAGTTATAATTGACACAGTCCTTCACTGCACAGATTCTAACTCCTCATTGTTTATCATTCTCCTTCAAGAGAAATACATTTTTAAAACTTATGCTTTCATATTAGCCTTCGTTCTGACTTCCTTTCCAAAACTAAATACATTTGAGGAAAAATACTGGGTGTATCTTACTTTGATATAAGTTCTCTGCAGTATTTGACTATTCGCTCTGTTCCTTTCACCCGACTCAGAGTTTAAAGACTGTTTATCACAAGTATTATCTTAAGCCCATTTTACTTTAAACTGTAAGCATGACCTTTGGGTTAGTGCTCCTTATGTCTGGCTAAAGCAAAAAAAAGAAAAGCACTAGGAAAAATGGATTTTTTTGTCCTTTGTAAGAAATTAGAAAACAGTCAATATTCCTAGACACTAGCATAATTTCAACCTATGTGACTCCAACCACAGTGTTTGTCCCGTTGAGACATTCAAGTAAATTTCCAAATTGTGGCTTTATTTAAATCCATTCATTTATAGACTATCCACTTTCTGTGTTGTCAGCTGGCTGAACACAGTGGAAAGTATTACTGAGTGTGCAAGGGCAGTTATGCAGTGTTATAGTGTATTTAGGCACAGGGCTCTGCCTTTCGAAACACCGCAGGTCCTTTGGGGTTCAATACTTAGTAGAAGTAAGATTTGCTATTTCCTTAGTGGCTAGCATTTATTTAACCAGAGGATCCAGAGTTAAATGTGTTTGGGGTCTTATGTCTCACCCATACTAATCATCGCAAATACAGGAATGATAATTTGAGACAAACAGACACAGTGCTTTTTAAGACAGATATATAGCAGTCTGAACAGACTAATTTCTAATCCTAGAAAGGAGTAGGTCATCCAAGAAAGAGGTTCTGTTTACAGATTGAGTGCCTGTCCTTTTACTCTGTCCAATCAATAAACAAGGCCTTCATTTCTCTACTCATTTAACTTTGCTCTACAGAATCTCCAACAAATCTCTACTCATTTAGCTTTTACAGAGACAAGGGTTTTGCTTGAGAACTGTATGAAAGTTTCCTCTGACTTAGTATTCATCTCCTAATTTGGCATCAGAAATGTAGGAAATATTATCTACGTAAAACTTTAACTTATTAAGATGACATTGAGATCAGACATAAACTATTTCCTAAAACAAACATTTAGGTATATGTCTCTCTAATACAGTGTAGGGCTGTGTGACAAACTTAGGCTAACTCAGAAGGTACTTGTGTACTAGAATTACTGTACATAATTGCAGTATCCTAACAGTTTGATTAGTACTGCTGGGAAGTAGGCAGTTCTCTGTAAATTTCATAATCTAACAATTCAGTTTGGAATTAAGCTTTCTTAATTAGACACTGTTTTTGAAATGCCTAAATAAGACCATAATTCAATATACATTTTGTTTTATATAATTTTTACTTTGTCAGATTTTTTATATCCCATAGAAATCCTGAAAGAATTTTTCACACTGATTTTTAACTAGAATTCTTCATCCTGAAAAATACAGTGTTTTAACTTGGTAAAAGTACGATTTTCTTACCTGTTTTAATTGGTCGCTTAAGTTATGAAGTATCTGGATGGAACTTACAGGAAAGACTTCTCCTTTGTCACAGTTTCTTTTTCTCTTCATTTCTTATACTAATTTATTTTGCTTTTTCAATTTACAATTATTTATTTCTTTTTATTTTCTTTCTTTTCCTTTCTGCCTTAGACACATAGTGGGAACCAGCACCTGACATAGCGATTACATTAGCTACAGTTACTTGCAGTTGATTTTAACTTTATAAACAAGCAGGAAGATATAAAAAAAGGTAAATCAATAAGTAAAATAAATTGAATTTACAAAGAAAAATAAGTACAAAATTATAATAGATACATTTTGAATGTTTGCCAGTGATTTAAATGAACATGTCCGACTCCAAAAGAATAGGGAATTAATAAAAGTTCGGTGTAAGTATCCCTGAAAGATATATAGGCCAACAGGGAGGCATAATACATTGCAAAATAGTAAAAAGTTGCTGGAGAATCTGTGAGAATGAACACGAAGAGAAACTGTGCAAGATGCAATTCCAGTAAGGCTATTGCATTCATGACTACTGAGTGCAAGATATAAGGTACTTTGGACAAACTTCTCTGCTGGAGAAGAGACCAGACAGAATTACCTGAAAAATCAGGTGTTACTATGCAGTGTTCTAGTTCCTGATTATGATGATTATGTTATATGCTGCAAGGAGCATTCACTGTCACATATGTCAAGAAAGAAATGCCCATCTTTTCTTTATACTTTCTCTACCCAAAGAAAATAAATATTTCTAATCTTTAAATCTTAGAAAGAGCAAGGCAAATATTTGCATAAATAGAATTTGTCTGAGGCAGTAAATGAATAAATTATGAATAAAAATGCATGAATATAAATCTCCATCCTCCACCTGGCGCATAAATATCTTCTTCCTGTGTTGCTCTCCCTTATCCTTTCAGCAAATTCCTTGGTTGCATAGACACCGCCTAGTATTTTCTGGATCTCTTGGAATACATCTTTTTTGACTGTCACTTTTGGGGCTCGCTCACTTGTCTCCTGCTTCATGCTAACTGCCATCTCCTCATAGGAATTAGAAGGATAAAGACGTGCTCCCTGCTGACTTTGCCACTGTGCCTCCCTGTCTTCCCAATACTTCTGACAGCAATTCTTAGCTGCTTTTCAAAAAGAAACCATCTCCATAGGCAGAGAGTCCCAAGGGCTGAAGGCACATAAGCATTTTTTTGTCAACATGGCTTCTAACACAATGATCCCAGATAGTACCACAACCTGAAAATTTTGAATGTCATACCTCATGTAGAGAACTGGAGAAGAGACTGCTGAGGAGCAGCTCATGGTTGGTTGGATCAGTATGTTTCTGCTCTATGTTATGCTCTGTATGTTGTTACACTGATTCCATGCAGTTCTCCTGTTTTTGACCCTAAACTGTCTCAAAATGACACACTCATTTCTCATAATAGTGGACTTGTTGATTTTCCTGTTAGGTTTCTGATATAAGCCTGGCATCTGATGACTAATGCAGCTCCTGCTGCAGAGTGTGTTCATCTGAGGGACAGGAGGATATATTGAATCCTGATGGAAAGAACTGGAGAAATACTTAAGGAGTGCCAGAAACAACTGTTTTTTTGTAATTGTGCTTTGGGGGAATTTTTAAAAATTGATGTGTTTTGTAACAATGTACAGAAATCATGGCTAATTAACTCTATGTACTTCCCCAGCTCTCTTTGTTGAGTGAGTGAAAGGTGAGCGGTAGGAAGCAGCTATGGCAGCCAGCATAAGCAATACAAACATCTCACATCAGCTTAAGTTAAACCTTTATACCTAATGAGGGTTTAAAATAATAAAAATTACTTAAAGGGAGGAAAATCATCATACCCACAGTTGTCACGCTCCTATGAATTCTCATACTTAAAAAACTGCTATTCCTAAATTTGTCTATTTGCTGGAGATTTCATCTTTTAATAAAAATTTTTCTTGCAATTTTAATCATCTTCTTGAGAAGAAAAAACTAGTCCTCTGAGCACAAAAAAAACTCAGTATATTTTCCCCAGGTTTCTTGAAGTAGGCCTGACCTGATCTTCTGATTAATATTTTTTTGCAAATGTTTTGTCATTTGTTAGGTTATGTATTTTTTACTGGTGTAATAGCCTTTTCTTGAGCTACAATTTAAATGTATTACATTTTATTTATATGACAGGAGGGACCCTGTTAAGAGATTATTTCCTTTCAAAATTAGCTTAGCAACTCAACTCTCTTTTTCTCTTTTCCTTGCTTCTGGGATGAATCTTAACTGATCTGAAATCTGTCAGTAAAATTATTTAAGGTACATTTAGTTACATTTCATATAACAAGTTTTAACCAAGGTAATTTAAAATTCATTATTTATCAGCATTGTAGAGCATGACTGATTGATTTATTGATAAATATAGCTTCTTCAAGGAGGAACGGGGTCAGTATATATCATGCAAAAGCTGTTTGATTGAACTTCACTGCCTCCTTCGGGTGCAGTTTGACAAAATAGGTTCCAGTGAGTTGATAGGCTGTGCAGGATATCTCTATCTAGAGGCAGAGAACATTAGCATCAGTGGAGTCTTTGAAAGTAACATTGGAATGTGTGTAATAAAACCTGGAAGAAAAAAAATGTGGATTACAAAATCACCTACCTTTTAAAATATCTCCTCTGCAGACTTCTGAATTGAATGAGTGCACCAAACCATGCCAAGAATTCACTTTTTTGTAGATGGAGATACTATCCTGAGCACTAATCCAATAAGGAGAGTGTTAAGTACTTACTGTATGTGTAGCAATACTTAACAGTGAACATTTACATCCAGTACAATCAATACCTTTTGTGTTTCTTTGGTCCTACTCCGTTTGATTTTAACTCCTCTGATACAGATTTCTAAACAAATCAAAATACATTTACAATAAATGCAAAATGTTTTGAAGGACATATGATTCAGCTATAAGAAGTACTAACAGGAACTGTCTTGTTTGTGTGTGTGTTTAAATAATCTATTCATCACTTCTAGGCTGAAAATCTACTCTAAGGATACTTCTTCTCTGCAAGTACATAAAGCATGTAGATAAAAGCTAATAAGGACTGATTTATACTTTTAATCTTCAGTTCATACTGACGTGTTCACATGACTTACAGGAGCAACGCTTTTCAGGACATTTATACAGCACCAAAGTACCTTTCTTGTTTCTCAGGAGCTCAACATAGAGTCATAGAATCATAGAATCATAGCGTTGCTAAGGTTGGAAAAGACTTCCAAGATCATCGAGTCCAACCACAACCTAACCATACTACCCTAACTCCAACAGCCCTCTGCTAAATCATGTAACTGAGCACCACATCCAAACGGTTTTTAAACACATCCAGAGATGGTGACTCAACTACCTCCATGGGGAACCTATTCCAGTGCTTAACAACCCTTTCTGTAAAGAAGTTTTTCCTGATATCCAACCTAAACCTGAAAGAAGTGAAGATCTGTGAGGAGAAAAAATTTTTAACTTCCTCTAACACTTTTGCAAATGGTCTGCCTGCATCTGATCCTTTTGGCAGAAGGAGGAGGAAAGCTGGAAGTTGTACATTTGAATATAGTCATATGACTGAGTATTAACTGAGTGTGTAGTTACAGGCATTACCTAAAAGTTCATGTAGAAATACTCCCTTTCTAGTTGTAAGGTGTCCATAAACAGAGTCTTTAATGAATTAACATCTTACCTGCTCTTGTTGATATATGCACTTGTGGGAGTATGAGGATGTCAATATGCAGACTGAAAAGGAAAGTTCAGCAGGTGTCAGTGATATTAAACTTCATATTCTCATCCTGTCTTTTATATCTTCAGTACCTATGGCAATAACTTTCATCACACTTTTATATTTATAGCCAGTCTCCTTATGTAGGACACAGAATAGCTAAATTCTTCTACTGTTTATACCAGTGTGATACAGCGGCTTTTCTTTCTATATACATCAATGCAGTAAACAAACAAAAAAACATAAAAACAAAAACTACTTGTGATTTGAATGGACAGAAAATTACTGCAATCAATAGGTAGAAATACATGTTTGGAAATAAGTGGTCCTGGAAGAGGTTGCTGAGGGAAAATGGGTTGGGATCAATTTGAATTTTACCTTAACAAGTGGGACCATGCAGGACCAGCAGGTAGCAACATGAAATTACTTCCTTCCCTCTTCTATGTTCTCCGTTTTCTAATGTGGTTTTCAGGATCACTGCCTCAGCCATGTCTTCACTTACTTAAACAAACAAGGAGCCAAGTGCTCACCTAACCCCTCCACAAGCTATTAGCTTGGTGGATAGCACACACACATGGGTAAACAATAGGTTTTTGGTGAAAAGGATGAAGTGATGCAAAATTTGTGGCATGACTGTTGCAACTAAAAATGTGATAGAGCAGGCAGCTGATGCTGTTGATAGCAGTCTTGAGAAAGAACAGCAAATAGATGTTTAATGTCAACAGTTTGTGAAGGACTCAGCCTTGAACTACGGTAAGAAAGGAATAAATGACACATTTGACTGAATCTTCCCATCTCATACTGGTTTTCCCTCTGCTTTTAATATGTGTGAACAGAATTTGGCACAGTAAAAATGGCATCCTCCTCATATCAAGTGGATTTGCTCCTACAATGCCTGTGAACAGGCACCACCCAGGGTGATTCAGAGTGGAACCTCCTCCAGATAAGCACCAGTTATGCTGCTTTGAGTCAGAAAGTGTATGACTAGTGTATTACTGCTGTAAATTTGATTTGTTTTCATACCAATGCGTCAGTTTTGCCTACATATAAAAATACTATCTACCTCTGTATCCTTCAAAAACAGTATGCGTGGAGGTAGATGACTTCAGAATGCCAGAGCTGCTTAATATACACCAGTGAAAAAATGCTTATAGAGGTGTTTTAGATGTTTCAGACTCACTAAGGGGATGTTAGGAGAAGCAGAACAGAGGAAGAAATACAATTTCTGGTGTAGTCAATTGCAAATGGAAGACTTTTGTTTCAAAGAGTCTTATGACTGTCTTATGCATCTCACAACACCAAACATTTCAATTATGATCTTCTCCATAATCTCTATCAGCAGAGAAGACCCAGTCTCTGACATTAAATATAATTTTCTGAGCATTTTCTTTCAGACCAATTTTTTTCCAAGCATTTCAACAGGAAAAAAAAAAAAAAATTCATGTATGCTGTGCATTTGTGCACATCTGTCATTGAGTCTGTCTGAGTATTCAAAGATGAGTACAAAGCCCAGCACTCAGTTTGAAGTTCTCTTCTGGTATTATGACACTTAAAAATCATAATGGGAATACTTTGCAGGCTGGTTATATTACAGCTTCAGAAAGTGTGAAAAAGAGATGAAATGTCAAGGGCAATCTCTTGCTGCATTTCTGTAATTATTTTATTATCATTCACAATTTATAGCAGATGGCTGTGAAGCATTTATTAGAAATAACATTATGTATGTATGTTTGTGAGGCAGAGGGAAAGGGATTACTTATTACTAATACACTGCTCCCTTCTGCTTTTAACATAAGACATACAAAAATTATTGGCATGCCTGCTGACGCCTTCCTTAACCCGTGTCTTCTTAAAAGAAACTGTAGAAGTTATTATAAAAAGGGTGTCAGGAGCATCATAAAATAAAATCAAACCAGTGTTTAAAATATATAGGATACACTTAGAAGGAGACATGGAGGATAACAATTTCTCAGAAAACATCACCCTGCATTCAGGACAGTTTTTTAAAGATCAGGATGAATGTGAATATTATCTCTTTATATACCTGAGAGGGCTCCAGGGGTGGATAAGACATAAATTCAAGCCAGGAAAAAAAAAAGAAAAAAAGAATAAAAGATAAACTTTGAGTGTAAAGAGAAAAGGTGAACTTTTCTTCTGGTTTCGTGGATGAATGAATGAATGAACATGGCCATGAGGGGAACATCCATAGTAAACTAGAGATCATGGGACTTGTATTTTCTTTTTATTATTATTATTAGATATTTTTTTAAGTCTCTTTGATTCATGCCAAGAAGATACAGTGTATCATGATATCACAGCATTTTTGTTATCAGTGTAATCTTACAGTAGAAACATTAGAAACAATGAAGAATTTCTCCCATTCCCTCCAGCTGTTTCCCAGTACAATATTTACCCTTAAGCTCAATATTCAGTCTTCATAGAATCATAGAATCATAGAATTACTCAGGTTGGAAGAGACCTCAAAGGTCATTGAGTCCAACCGCAGCCTAACCATACTACCCTATCTCTAACAACCCTCTGCTAAATCATGTCCCTGAGCACCACATCCAAACGGCTCTTAAACACTTCCAGGGATGGTGACTCAACCACCTCCCTGGAGAGACTATTCCAGAGCTTAACAATGCTTTCTGTAAAGAAGTGTTTCCTGATATCCAACCTAAACTTACCCTGGCGCAACTTGAGGCCATTTCCCCTCGTCTTGTCACCAGTCACCAGTGAGAAGAGACCTACCTCGGTCTCTCTGTAAACACCTTTCAGGTACTGGAAGAGCATAATAAAGTCTCCCCTCAGCCTCCTCTTCCCCAGACTAAACAGCCCCAGCTCCCTCAGCCTCTCCTCATAGGGCTGATTTTCCAAGCCCTTCACTAGCCTCGTTGCCCTTCTCTGGACCTGCTCCAGCACCTCCATCTCTGTTTTGTACTGAGGTGCCCAAAACTGAACACAGTACTCGAGATGAGGCCTCACCAATGCCGAGTACAGGGGCAGGATGACTTCCCTAGTCCTACTCACCACACCGTTCCTGATACAAGCCAG
>PPHD01011399.1:0-18849 GCA_002909625.1 Bambusicola thoracicus
GTGGATGCCCCATCCCTGGAGGTGTTCAAGGCCAGGTTGGACGAGGCCCTGGGCAACCTGGTCTAGTAAATGGGGTGGTTGGTGGCCCTGCCCGGCAGGGGGGTTGGAGATTCATGATCCTTGAGGTCCCTTCCAACCCAGGCCATTCTGTGATTCTGTGAAAGTCTTTCAAAACATTAGTATAGACTTAGAGATGTTTATGTGCTCTTCTGTGATTCCAGAAGGTTAGATGACATTCACAGATGCTGCCCCCCCAGTTAAATGTGTGACTGGGGGAGTGGGTCACAAGCTCACGTCCCCTTTCCTGTGTTCGATTGTGAGTGATGCTCCAATTGTCCCTCAAGCCCACTGACCCACCTGGTACTGAGGAAGCCCCATTCAAGACACATCCCAAAAGGATTAGTAGGCTATTTCCACAAACTACATCATGTGGTTTTTGATGCTTTGACTGTGCTTAGAACATGTGATCCATCATCTGTTCAGATATATCAAAAGAATCTGAGTGACATTATTTTTACTACATTCATCTCTGTGCCTGAAATAGCACTGGCTGAAGTGTGATCACACATTTATGGAGCTATGAATGTTGAGCTAGTCTACAGCCAAGCTGTTTAACTTGCCTTGTCTCAGTGCCTGCTTACTGTAATCTCCATATGAGAATTCTATTGCTTTTATTAGTATTTCTTTCTACTGACAAAAATATTGTAGAACCTAAAATTCATGTGTTTTTACAGCAGCACACTCATCTCTTTCTTGTTTATCCACCTATGTGGGACAGAAGATATCTCAGCTGGACTTTATGGAGAGCTTTAAATACTTTCTTATGAGCTCATAGGTGTGCACAATTCTTTAGTTCTCTACTTGATCCAAAGAAAATTACTACAGCTATTTTCCTACAGATCCAAGTCTAAAAATATATATTCCACTCCCCATAGCCAAGAAAGACTAATGGTACATATTCAGGTATCCCTAGACACATAGCACCTATCCCCAAGCAAAGACCTGTGGAGTAATTAGCAAAAAGAAAATGACGGTAGTTCTTTGTGGAGGATAGATTGTTATTGAGCAAGGCAGTGAACTGGCAGCTTTGGCTTCCTTGATCTCATACTGAGACATTTAATTATGCAGCAGCCCTGTCCTCATATTGCTTTGGCTGAAACTCCAGGTGCAGAAACACTGTACCTAAACATTTAAGAGCTGTATGTTACTCAAGAGCCAGTCTTGCAAAGAACTGGGCTGGGCAGCCAAGAGAAACGATTCCTCAGGATCACAGGAGCTGCCAAGTCCCATATCCTTTCCATACGGGAAGGTACTTAAAATGCAGATGCAGCTCAGCACTTTATCATTAGCTAGAAGGAGCCACATGCTGGAGTGTCTTTCAGCACGGGTGACTGCAAGCCAATTGTGTAATCACGTGAAGAAAGAGCTACTGGCTGCATAGATTTCAAGACTGTTGAAGATGACCAGGTTTCTTCAAGCAACCATACGGCTGGCTAGCAGCCATGCCAAACACAATTAACGAGCTCTCTAAACTACGTGTAAAGAATTCTCATCAGTACAGTTTAAGGAAGATCTCCTTATGCTTAAAATGATTACAGATACACTTGTTCATCTCTTACAGCTAAGCCAAACACTGATGTGTTGCACAGGAAAATTTGCACAGTCCATAGTATCTGTAGGAGCTGCAGGAATGAATCTCTGCTGAAGATAATTCTTCTCATTTTTCTCTTCCTTTTTTGCTTTCTTTGCATTTGAGTTTACTCCCACTGGAATCAGTGGCAAAAGTCTCCTTTTGATTTCCAGGAGAGGAAAACTAAGCCTTGAGGCAGAGCAAGACATTATTTACTTCAGCAGTCAATGACAGCTTTATCTTGGAACAACAGTGTGGTCACAGTTCAACACTGCCTCATAATGTGTGTTATTATTTTCATTGGAAAAAAAGATTTGGTAGCTTTCCGCACATCCTTCATTTGATCAGGCTCTGCGGTGTTGCATAGAGCTTGGGAATAGAATCACGCTTCACGTCTGTGGCATTCTGTCTTGACTTCAATATTTATTTTCTCTGTCTTTATCTTTCAGGCTTGATTATCTTGTTTGGTGTGCTCAGATCTTAGAGAGCAGGTCTTTTTGAGTGATACTGAAAAAACGTGTTGTAATTCATGAAGTGTTTGTTTTAGTGTAGTGTTCAGCTAGACTTGAAGTTTATGATAGGTTTATGTCCTACAGAAGCTTTATTTTAACATGACCTGGTGATGCATTTTTGTTAGATATTTTATTTCTCACTTATTTCCACATCTTACTGCTGTGAGCATGACAGATAAAACACGGTGTTTTTGGGGACTGGGATTTTGAGAACATGTGTTGTTGGTGCTGTTCTCGTTTCACACACAGTCCCACATTCACTTTCCAGAGTCACACTCACTCACCCTCAAGTGCCTTACTTTCCCACTGGGGCAGATTGGAGTTGGTCTGGGAGAACTGTAAGGAAAACACTGATGTTGTGCTTTCTGTCTACCTGCAGATACTGATCGTGGGTGTCACTGTTCAAGTCCTCAGGCATTTCAAGGTTTCTCTGGGTGCATCTCCAAGGATCTTCCCCTATTTCCGAGAACTTTCCCAATTTTACAAACCTGTCTGGGAGCATCGACCCAGAGACAGAAGGGCTCTATGTCAGGGAGTGAGGTTTCCCTTGCCAATAACATACTGGCAGGGCTCTGTCTTGCATGGAAGGTGCAATGAGAGCATTCTGGGATCACCCAACTGTGGGCTGAAGTGCCCTGTGCTGACACTCACAGGAGCAGAGCTGAGGAAATGTGCGAGTCTGCTCACAGCTCGCAGCACAGCTCTGCAGGCTCCTCACAGGACTCTGCCTAATGCACTGCTCACCAGACCTCTTTGTATTAAAGCACTAAAGTGTGCTTAGTGTATCTGAAGGGACAGCAAAAAAAATGCCCCACTGATTGCCTTGTGTCATCACCTCCTTACAAAAAAAGCAGTTGTGCTTTTAGGTGATTATGAAAATAATCAGCATTTTTAGAGAAGGTTCTGAATATCTGAGGACTGTTTTTGTCAGCGAAATACCACATGCAACATGAGAATGCTTGTAGTCAGGAAAAAGAAAATATTCAGACAGAGGGAAGGGAGAGCATGTAGTAGTCACTTGCCTGTTCACAAGTGTGGAGAAGTGCAGCTGAAAAATCAGGCTTCTTGTCATGCTTTCTGCTTTGGCAGAGCTGTAAAACTTCAGTAGGAGCTTTGCCTGAATGAGTAGCATGGATAATATCTGAAGACAGCAGTGCAGCCAGGGAACAAGAAAATTGTAGAAACACAGACCTAACAGTGCTTTTGTTTGTAACAAGAATTTATAATTTCACCGAATCTTTACATCACGGAATGTTGTCTAAAAAGTCTGAAAATTTTCAAGCAGACTATACACCCTTCACACTCTTACTGTGTTTTGTTTCCTTTGCTTTCTAGAATCATAGAATCATTAAGCTTGGAAAAGACCTCTAAGATGAAGTCCAACCATCAGCACATCCGCACCATGCCCACTAACCATTTCCCTCTGTGCCACATCTCCATGCTTCTTGAACACCTCTAGGGATGGTGACTCTACCACTTCCCTGGACTGCCTGTTCCATAATCACATTCACTTTGCTCCCGCATAATATCCCAGTGAGAAGCATTTTGACAAAACACATCCCTTCCAAGGGTTGGTTAAACACCCCTACAAACAAAAGCCCTTCTAAATCTCCTGGCTCACTAAGGCTCTACTTAATACAGCAAGGTGGAAATCCTTGTGCTTCCTTTAGAATACCTTTCCTTGCATTGAGTCATCTGAGCCACCTGCAACTTGACCTAGGAGAGTGTGCCCACCAGAGCTGTGACTCAGCACCAGCATGGATGGGAGGGCTTACATTGCCATTCCAAGCCCTTGGCTTGGTACAGCCACTGGACAGGGCCAGCAACTGCCAGCAGAGCCCTCGCTGCTGATGGTGACTGCAGGCCTGATGCTGGTGGTGCCACAGCACAGCAATCCTAGAACAATCCTCCAGTACTGCTTTATTACCCAGTGAAGGACAGGCTGAAGCAGTTCTCTTCCCTGGTTGTCAGCTGGGACTGGGCACCACAGTGTCACTTGAAGCATTTTCAGAGTGATTTCTATACACAGCTGAGCAGTGTGCCCTGCAGCCCCCACATGCTGCAGGAGAGCAACACAGCAGCAGCAGCCTTTACCAATAGCGGCATTCTGAAACTGTGGCTCCTACTGTGGCCAGCTGAAACCACCAACCCTGCCAACATCAGATGTGCTGTAGGCTCTGAACAACTCTATTTCCCAAATGCCCTTGAAGGAGTGTTGATCAGGAACAGCCAACACTGATTTTACTATCCCTGTTCCATTTATTTTAAGATGTATTAATGGCAGAGGCAGCAAGCTGATATTGGGAACAAAGATTAAATGGCTGCCATTTCCATCTGTTAGTCAGCTTGTAAGATTAGAAATTCTGCTTTTAGAAATAAGTGGTTTTTCTGCTTGGAAGCTACCTAGCTGTTCACGAATGGTAGGTATATGCCATCCATCAGTCATCCTGGCTGTTGAAGCAAGGCAAGAGGATTGCCCTGGGTTTTGCCCTGTTCTGATAATTCACTTTACAGGAAGCTTAATGTGGTGCAGGGCTAAATCTGCAACTCTCACGCTAGCCAAATACTTGAGAAAGACACCTTCTTATATGTTAGCTTTGTTCTATCAGTAAATGTAACAAAAGTGACAAGGAACAAGCCCATCTCTTATTAAAATAAATATTTGAGATCAGAATCTGTAGCAGGAGTTAAGAGCCTTAGCAAACAATATACCTTTCGCTAGCAAGCGCAATGCAGCTCTGCTGCTAAGAGATGCACCAGGTAGATGAGTAAGTGGTGACTCCTCATGGCAGCTCGTACCTGGCATATGGGGGCTGGTTTCAGGGCTGGAGAAATGAGTCCACTACAGCTCAGACTGCAGTGTAGCCAAAGGATCAGGGAGCAGGCTTTTTGACCTGTTGGTTACAGCATGCTTTTCACCTGGAGAGAAGAGAAATCCCACACAGAGCACTTCTGTGATATCACGTCTTTTCTGCCTGTCCAGAAACCCGTGAAATATTCAGACAGTTCTTAATTGCAATGCTTATTTAGGGTATGCAGAAATCAAGATACGTGTCTGACCAAAGCTATGTTCAACAATGCCAGTATCAGTTGTTTGAAGCTGTATTAATAGTTAGAACACAGGTGCCATGGGAGTTTCTGTGCTGCACAACACAACAACATACAACATACAGCAAAGAACTAGCACCTCTGCCACAGCAGTTAATGTGAATTAAATGCTTGGCACACTCTGATGTCCTTAGGGAAAGTGCACTTGAATTTTTAACAGCTCCTACTCACTGGAAATATGTATAGCAGGAGGGTCATTCTAAAGAAACCTGGTGGATTCATCTCATCCTCCCTCTGCTGTGCAGAAGACAGATGCCAACCAGTCAGAACAAGATGTGCTGTTGTGTGATGTCATTTCCCACCTCTAAAGGTGTAAGTAGAGTCTTGCTGAGCTTTGGGTGCTCAGCAAAGAGTCCAGGTGTGATCCACCTGCTGTCATCTACTTCCCTGCTGCAGTGCTGTGCGGTTTTGCCAGGCTAGCAGAATGTTGCAATGGCTTGGAGCCAAACAGCAGCACCCACTGCCACTGAACAAGGTGCATATTGACATTGTCGAGGTCACATGCTTTCACTGTGGGATGCCGTTTCACAGAATTTTAGGGGTTGGAAGAGATCACTGCAGATCATCCAGTCCAACTTCCTGCTAAAGCAGGTTCCCTACAGTAGGTTGCCCAGGAAAGCATCCAGGAGAATTCTGAATGTCTCCAGAGAAGGAGAACTCAGCAGCTGATGGATTGGCTGCCTACCATCTCCAGATATAACTGAGCTCTGTGTGCTGTTGATGTGGAAATTGTTGTATTTTGTCTCTGACAGCATTGCATCCTGTGACTAGCGTCCTTGACTACCCTGACTCTGAACCAAAACTACTGTATAGCCATATTACAAGAGGTTGACTAGGTATTATCATGTAACTAGTCTTGAAATGTTTATATCTGAGACAACTACCTTGTACAAATGAGGCCACATGTAAAAGTTAATTAAGTTATTTTGTAGATAGAAGAAACAATAGAAATAGTAAGCAATGCTAAAGCTGCAGAACACATATGACTAAGACAGGAGGCAGCACCATGTTGTTATCTACGTTTTGTAATCGCTGTGCTCTCTCCAAGATTGCAGAGGAGGTCAGTCACATTAAGCGGAATGTCATCCTGCAGTGATTAATTGTGGTCATGTCTAATCTCAGTCAAGAGCCGGTAATGAGCCACTTGCATTTTCCCATTCAAATATTTCTGTTGAGCTTTTTGTCAGTGTGCAAATTAAGCTAAATATTTTGCTCAACAGATGAAGGCACTTAACTATGCAAAAGAGGTGTCCTGAGTCAGCCAGGTGGGAGGAAGAAGTCTTACACTGCATCAAGGAATCAAGAAGGTGAAGTAGGAGAGAAGAGGCCATGTGGGCCTGGCTGTGGGATGCTCCTACACCCAGGGAAGCCAGCAGAGTGGACTGTGAAGAGGAAGCTGGTCCATCATAGATAGTGGGACTGAGTGCAAACTTGTACTAAGCTGAATGATGCAGTCTGTATGATGGAAGGAGATGTCATCCAGAGAGATCTGGACAGGTGTTGAAAAGCTGGCCCATGTGAACATAAAAATACTCAACAAGGCCAAGTGCAATGTGTTGTACTTGGGTCTGATCAATCCCAGGTATGCCTGCAGGGTGCGAGAACTCATTGAAAGCAGTACTGTGGAGAAGGAACCGGGGCTGCTGGTGGATGGACCACTTAATGTGAGCCAGCATTTTGCAGCCCAAAAGGCCAACAGCATCCTAGGCTGCATCAAAAGAGGGATGCCCTGCAGAAAGAGGAGGGGATTGTTTCCCTCTGCTCTGCCCTTGTGAGTCCCCATCTGGAGTACTGTGTACAGGCCTGGGGGCCCCAGCACAAGAAAGATGTGGAGCTGTTGCAGTGAGTCCAGTGGAGGGCCGTGGGGAAGATCAGAAGGCTGGAGCACCTCTCCTGTCAAAAGAGGTTGAGAGAGTCGAGCTCGTTTATCTTGAACAAGAGAAGGCTCTGGGGAGATCTCATTGCGGCCTTCCAGTATTTGAGGAGAGCTTACGAGCAGGAGGAGACTGACATTTTATGCGATCTGATAGTGACAGGACAAGAGTAAAGGACTTTATACTAAAAGAGGGCAAATTTAGGTTAGATGTTAGGAAAAAAGTATTTACTCTTTAAAAAGTATTTACTCACACACAGAGTGGTGAGGCACTGGCAAAGGCTGCCCAGAGACTTTGTGGATGTCCCATCCCCGGAGGTGTTCAAAGCCAGGTTGGATGGGACATCGGGCAGCTTGGTTGGCAGTCTTGCCCACTGCAGGGGACTTGGAATAGGGTGATTTTCATGGTCCCTTCCAACCTAGGCCATTCTATCATTCTGATTTATCCAAAAGTTTTCTGTGATGAATGCAGCCTGAAACAAAGAACCTGAGTATGATTGTGGTGCAGCCACATACAGTATCCACTCCAAATCCCTCCTGCCCCATCTCTACTTGTTTACTTTATTAAAAACATTGGTAGTAATGCTGTATTAGCAGTTACAGCTCTAGGTTGTTTTTTACTTCAAGCTGACTTGTTTTAAGGGTGATCTTAAATTAGCTGTGTAACAAGTGAAGCATTTCTGATACAGGGCACTGTGCTAGGATCCCCAGTGTATGTGGTTTTCTCTTGCATGTCACATTACATAAGACTGTAGGAAAGAATCAAAGAATCCTGGAATGGCTTGGGTTGGAAGGGACCATAACGCCCACCCAGCTCCAACCTCTAACTGTGAGCTAGTTGCCATTCACTGGGTAAGGCTGCCCAGGGCTCCATCCATCCTGGCCTTGAATGCACAGGAAGAGCACAGAAGGTTTTAATGGGCCTGTGGGGAGGAATTTGGTTGTCCCATAGCTCCCAGGAGTAGCACACAAAATGTCACGTGTCTCACAAAGTCATGAGCTTTATTCCACAGACACTTAGTAGGTCTCCCAAAATTCTGATTAATACATGCTCAGAGAATCTAAGTATGTCCCCAGTGGATTAGACATGCTAATGTGTATTTTAGCAGCAGAAAAGTATCTGCAGTACCAGTGGTAGTGGTGGGACAGCCAAGACCCTTAAGTCAGAGCAAAGGAACAATGTCATCTACTGATAAACACAAATGGGTGCTTCTTTGCCAAGTGCTGCAGAACTGGCTCTAGTCTCCACAGAGACATAATTTGAGAATCTTTTACGTCAGTTTTCTATTTCAGTTTACAAAGTCACAAGGGTACTTTTAATTTAACTTTGAACACGTTATTACATATATCATGATGGTACCAATTTCTTAGGAATTCCTAAAGGAATACCATTTTAATTTTTATAATTTTTTAAAATGGAAATGACAGCATAACTTGTATGCAGTGTTCTAGTTAAGCTTGAGCATGGGCAGTGTTTCAGACAAACAAACAGGCAGTGAGCATGGAGTTTGGACAGAGGACTTTCAGTTACAGCATGAGCTGCAGAGCTGCTATGGCAATGGCATCTGACAGAGTAGCAAGGTTATATACTTCTGACATCAAGGTGAAGATGTGACACTCAAAGAAAGGTATGCAGAACAAAGTCTTCAGGCCTGCTGTAATTCAGTCCCTAATGTTCCTGCTTGAAATTTATTTATGAATAGAAGTTAAAAGAAAAAAAGTCATCAGATAAATCACAGTGGAACAGGACGAGGAGGCGAAGTCCTGGCTGTATCTTTGTAAAGCTAAGGGCAAAATGCACCAGTTTCCAGTGGAACTACAGGGCTGCTAAAGTGCTTGCTTTTGCAAAATTACATGTGATTAAAAACATGGTAGATCACTTTAGACAGCAACAGAAGATTCCATACCAGATACACGAGGAGTAGCACCGTAAAAATAGCACCAGAGTCAGGAGATGAGTTTTTCCACCTTCCAGCATATAAGCGCCTTTTCCTAAAGAGAATCTGAGAGGAGGTCAGATTGCAAAGCATTTGATTTCATGGGTGGAACAGGTGCCTCAGCTGAGTCAGATGCAGTGCTGTAAAGCTTGGCCACCTTACACCAGAGCAGGATGCATTCTGCAAACAAGCAGTCAGATTAGACTGAAAAGCTACCTGCTCCTTACCTGCAGTAGTTACAGATGTCAACTTGACATTTTGAGGCTGCTGAGATGCTCCCACTGCTCTGTGAGTCATCTTTATTTAACTGTTGTCACTGAAAGAGGCACACATCCTCCTCAGGGTACAGATGCAGAACCCTCAGGGCAAGGATGAGTTAAAGTTTGTAGTCAAGGACCCTGACACCCATAAGAAATAATTATTCGCATTTGTACTTTGTGAACATTAAAGATAAGATGGGTGCAATCTCACAGCTCAATATGTTTTATATATATCAGGGAACTGGAGATTGCTGTGATAGAAGTTTTTAGAAGACTGATGGAGCAGGCCAATTTTAAACTCAAAAACCTTTATTAAATTCATTCATTAACAACACATTTTGGGCTAATATTTAGTCCTTATACAGTGTTAACCATCTCCACTACACATATAAGATGGAAACATGGTGGGATCACTCCCATGACTAGAGTGCTTCAATGGATGGCTATAAACTCTTCAGAAGGGACGGGTGAGGAAGGAGGAGGGATGGTGGTGTGGCTCTCTGTGTTGGGGACTGTTTTGATGTTGCTGAGCCTGGGGCTGGGAATGATAATGTTGAGTCTCTATGGATAAGGACCAGGAGGGCCAACAAGGCAGTCATCCTGGTGGGGGTCTTTTACAGATGGCCTAACCAGGATGAAGAGCCAGATGAGGTGTTCTATGAGTAGCTGGCAAAAGTTGTGTGATTGCCTGCCCTTGTTCTCGTGGGGGACTTCAACTTGCCTTATGTATGTTGGAAATACAACACAGCACAAAAGAAGCAGTCTGAGAGGTTTCTAGAGTGTATGGACGACAACTTCCTGATGCAGCTGGTATGAGAGCCTACCAGGGGAGGTGCCCCACTAGACCTGCTGTTCAAAGAAAAGAACTGGTGGGAAATGTGAAGGTCGGGAGCTGTCTTGGGCAGAGTGACCATAAAATGGTAGAGTTCTTGATTCTTGGTGAAGTTAGGAGGTGGGGCAGCAAAACTGCTACCTTGGACTTCTGGATGGCAGATTTTGACCTGTTCAGAATCCTGATAGGGAGGGTCCCTCGGATTCAGTCCTGAAGAGTAAAGGGGTCCAGGAAGGCTGGCCGCTCCTCAAGAAGGTGCAGGAGCAGGCAGCCTCTATATTCTGTAAGATGAACTGGTGAGGAAGACAGGTATGGACCAGGGAGCTTTTCCTGAGGCTCCACAAGAAAAAGAGAATCTACCTCCTGTGGAAGAGGGGAAGGGCAACACAAGGAGAATACAAAGAAGTTGTTAGTGTGTGCAGGGAGAAAATTAGAAAAGCAAAAGCCCAGCTTGAACTCAACTTGGCCGCTGGGGTATAAGAGAACAAACAAAAAAGAACAACTTTTTAAAAAATATATTAACAGTAGGAGGAGGGCTAAGGAGAATCTCCATCCTTTACTGGATGTGGCATGGAATATGACCACTGAGGATAAGGAAAAGGCTGAAGTTCTCAATGCCTTCTTTACATCTGTCTCTAAAAGTCAGAACAATTATCCTTGGGGCATTCTACTCCCTGACCAGGAAGTCTCAGATGGGGAGCAGAATAATCCCCCCACGATTCAAGGAGAAAGAGTTAGAAACCTACTAATCCACCTGGGCTGCCACAAGTCCATGGGGCCAGATGGGATCCACTCCAGGATGCTGAGGAGGCTGGCAGAGATGATAGCCAAGCCATTTTCCATCATCTGTCAGAATTCCTGATCAACTGAAGAGGTCCCAGAGGATTCGAGGCTTGCCAGTGTGACTCCCATGTACAAGAAATGTCATAAGGATGATCTGGGAAATTACAGGACTGTCAGCCTGACCTTGCTGCCAGGTAAGGTTATGGAGCAGATCATCTTGAGGAAGATCACATGGCATCTACAGGACAACTGGGGGATCAGGTCTAGCCAGCATTGTTTCATGAGAGGCAGGTCCTGCTTGACCAGCCTGACCTCCTTCTATGATCCAGAGACCTTCCTGGTGGATGAGGGAAGATCTGTTGATGTAGTCTACCTTCAGCAAAGCCTTTGAAACTGTCTCCTACAGTATTCTCCTGCAAAAACTGGCAGCTCATGGCTTGGAGAGATACTGGGTAAATAACTGGCTAGATGGCCAGGCCCAGAGAGTGGTGGTGAAAGAAGACAAATTCAGCTGGTGACTAGACACAGGTGGTGTTCCCCAGGGGTTAGGACTGTGGCCTGTCCTGTTCAATGTCCTTACTAGTGACCCAGATGAGAGCTTTGGGTGCACCCTCAGTAAGTTTGCAGATGACACCAAACTGGTGGGAAGCATCAATCTGCTTGGGGGTAGGAAGACACTATAGATGGATCTGGACAAGCTGGATTGCTGAGATGAGGCCAATGGGATGAAGTTCAACAAGACCAAGTGTGGGGTCCTGCACTTTGGCTACAACAATCCCAGGCAATGCTACAGGCTTGGGGCACAGTGGCTGGAAGACTGTGTAGAGGAAATAGACCTGGGGGTATTGATTGATATTAGGCTGAACATGAGCCAGCAGTGTGCCCAGGTGGACATGAAGGCCAATGGCATCCTGGCTTGCATGAGAAATAACGTTGCCAGCAGGAACAGGGAAGTGATCAGGCCTCTGTATTCAGCCTTGGTGAGGCTGCATTTTGAGTACTGTGTTCACTTTTGGGTCCCTCACTACAAGAAAGATGTTGAGGCTGTGGAGTGTGTCCAGAGAAGGGCAAGGAAGCTGGTGCAAGGTCTGGACCACAAGTTTTATGGGGAGTGGCTGAGGGAACTGGGATTATTTAGTCTGGATAAGAGGAGGGTCACCCATGACCTTATTGCTGTCTACAGCTACCTGAAAGTAGGTTGTGATGACATAGGGGTCAATGTCTTCTCCCATGTAACTAGTGATAAGATGAGAGAGAATGGCCTCAGTTTGCATGACTGGAGATTCAGGTTGAATGTTAGGAAATACTTTTTTTCCAACAGAGTGGTCATGCACTGTAACAGGATTCCCAGAGAGGTGGTGGAGTCACCGTCCTTGGAAGTGTTCAGGAAATGTTTAGATGCTGTACTGAGGTTTAGTGGGAAATATTGGTGGTAGGTGGATGGTTGGACTGGACAATGTTAGACATCTTTTCCAACCTTGGTGATTCTGTGATTCTATGAAAACTGTCCTCAAAACTTGTATGCTTGGCATGACTGAGATGACTCAGGAATTACCGTTTGGTACCACTCCTATACTGCTGATATGTTTTTGATGCAGACTTGCATATAGTGATGAAACACATGTTCTCTTCAGAAGCTCTGAAGGACTACTCAATGCTTGTACATCTGGAAAGTGGTGGTCACAGAGCCTGTGATTCACAGTTCAAATGACTCACAATGACTTAGGCTTGTTTTAAGTGGTTCTGAAAAAGTAAACATTACTCCTCTGATGCCAGTTGAAAGCACTTTAAACAGTGAACCTTCTTGAGTATCTAACCGGGCATAAGTAGCCTGGATTAGAAACATCTGAAACTAAATGTCACCATAAATGAAGTATATAACTTTAAACTTCTTGCATCTTAATATAATACAGAAAAAACATATAGGTGCTCTGCAGCGTGATGTGACTGAAGGCAGTATCACAGCATGATGCATGGAAAAAAACAGTTCCTCATGATGGCAGTAAAAATATATGTATTTTGCTTTTCCAGAGACTAAACAAAGGTATTCTTAATAGAACTGACTGGGGGTATAGAAGGAATACCGGAGCTGCCAGCATTAACCATCTCTCAGGTACTGTAAGGAAAGATATGAGTGTTTGACATATTTTGTGGAAAGTCTCTAGAGAAAACAATAATGAAGGAAAGCAAAGTATTCACTGGCACATAAGCAAGCAAAATTAAAGCAGATGCCAAAGCATGTCATTAAGGGAGATTTTTCAAAGACAACAGTAGTTCATTGCTCAAGTTACACCAAAAATCTCTCCTCTAAAGGCCTTCACAGCTGCTGTAGTAACTCTTTTCCTCCTCTTATTCAAAGGGGAGTACAAGTTCTGCAGTACAGATCCTTCAGTAATCACACAACAAAACAGATGGGATTAGAATAAAACAAAGCTAAATCATAGTTTTTAAAAAGCTGGTCTTTGTCTTGAATGAGGTGTGTGCCTAGCCATACACTGAAGGCACTCAGTCATTAAGTAGGAATTAAAAAATATCCCAGTATTAATCTCTGCTATTCATCCTATCAGGTACACAGTATCCTCTTAACTTCTACCAATGGCCCATATGTTTGTTTGTTTTTCTGCAAGCTTATTAGCCATCAGACTTCTTTCTGGCTAAGATCATTGTCTGTGGCCAACTAAATTTGGCCAAGTGGCCCTGCAAAATACAACTCAGTTCCAGGTGAACTCCTATAGGATTACTATGGGCATGGTCATATTGTTTGGGAATAACTGTTGCTTACACTTAAAAATGTGAAGGAGAGGTTTTCCATAGGTGGATGAAACTAATATTCAAAATTACCTTGAGATTATCAAGATAGAAAAAAACCTATACCCCGCTATCATGTGGATGTCTGAGAATGCAGATAGCTAAGAAAAGGAAGGACTTTGGAAGAGCTGTGAAGAATCGAGTTGTAGCTTAAACATTTATTTGTTTCTTGAAGAAAAAAAGTCTACCCCGAGATCTATCCAGATCTGTGAATTTTCCTTTTGTTTTCCTTACCCATATATTGCCTTCTTGTACATATAACATCCATCAGATTCTGCAAGATAAAGTATGAGGATGTAATGAAACTGCAATTGCAGAGAGAGAAGCTTAGAAAAAAATTAAAGTTGGTGACCTTGCTTTCAAAATCTAAGAGATCAGAGAACCAAGAAAAATTACTGCAGCAAAAAATGGTGATTTCTACAGGGAATTTATCCGCCACCTGTCTCACAACTTATCCACTGCCAATGGCCTTAAAAAATTAAATTATGTATTTTGCAGTGAACACAGGAGTGGTGAATACTTTATAGTTGTTTAAAAGAAGGTTTTTCTGTGGGAAGATTTTAATGAAACTAATGGTTAGGCCTTACACATATCTTTATAATACAGCTTAAGGTTTTGGTATCATATTGAGGGGGCAAGGTACAATTTTTCTACGAGGGGTGCTCCAAAAGTACTGTCTCCTGTTTTGTGATGTTGGTTCACAGTGTCAGAGGCAGAAGTTGGTGATATGGCAGTAGAGGTTGAGCATTTCTGCCAATATTCTGTTACATTTTGCTGCCATCTGGCAGATGGGAGCAGAGGGGCAGTCTGACAGAATGGTGTCTGACATGGAAGTGCGTCTGTAGTGAAGGTGTGTCAGTGAATTCTTCTACATGGAAAAAATGGTACCCACTGACATTCATCGATGCTTTCTGAACTGTGGATGTGAGCACAGAGAGGTGGTGGGTGTTGTGTCTCAGCAGTGGTGACAGTGGGTCACCTCTGCTGGTGCAGACTGTTACAAGCACAACATGCAGGCTCTTGTTCATCACTGGCAAAAATACACAGCTAATAGTGTGACCATGTTGGAAAATAGTGTTTTGTAGCAGAGATTTTGCTTTATCAAATAGTGTTATTGGTTTCTTCATATCTGTTGTAGTTTCCATGGAAATAAATAGGAGGCAGTACTTTTGGAGCAACCATCCATTTTACAGAGAAGAAAGAAAAATATACAGGGCATACCCGATCCTGCCCTTTTGTACACCTTGTCTTTTGTGTTAAAGCCTTTTTTTTCCCAACATCTTTGTGAACTCTATCCATCAGCAACAGCCATTTCTTTAAGTGGGAGCCATTTGGTCCCTCTCTCCCTCCTGGGGTCCTCTGGTGGTCTGTGCAGCCTAGGTCAGGAGGCACAATTTGTTCTTCCAGCCAGGTGACCAGGGCTCAAAGCTGGTCCAGCGGTGGGCAGAGCCTTCAGAGCAAGGAGGAGATGGGCTGTGCTGCTGAGGCTTCTGCTGCTTCTGCTTCCCAGTGAAGAGATTCCACTTCAGGCTGCCCATTAACAGGAAGTAGGCTCTAAGTGCAGCCACTAGGGAGTTTGGAGGTGCCTCTACAGAGTCCTTTCGTGGTAGCAATGTCCCTTTACACATCCTCTTCCTCCTTATTTGATTTAGTGCCATGGCTTCAGATTGTGCATCTGTAGGTGGTCTGCTCCAAAGAAGAATCAGCACAAGGCCTTCCAGCTTCCAGCCAGTGCCGTTCCCTAAGCCAACCTCGTTATATACACTGGAGAACCCTTCTTAAACAGGCACTGCTGCCAAGGACAACCGACTTTAAGGATGCTTTTTCCTGACATCTTAGGTTGGGTCTCCTTTTTAACACAATACTGAACACTCAGCTCAGCAGTTTGATTTTTTCACCCAGTGTCTGACACTCAATCTTGCTGAGCAGAGAGTGTTAAGCTGTGGGTGCTCAGGCCCTGCAATCAGACAGGGCAGTGTCTGCAACTTGAGAGTTCTGTGAATTACAAGTGCCTTTCTTTCACTCCAAAGCCACTGTGATTTAGGCCTGCTCCCTGGCAGCCTTTAAGTGCCTGGAATATACAGACACAGGCCAAACTAATGCTCTGCTTTACACAGTTCTCCAGAAAGGGAAGGTATGCTTCATCCTCTCCTAAAGAAAGGACATGAGGAAAAATCAGTGAAGACGTGTCAGCTGACTGTGAAATCTGAGTAATACTTAGTGCACGAAGAAAAGTAGTGAGCTTAAGAGCTGCGAGTATGCCTGTCTCATTCTCAGCAATTGGGCCCTTTATTACGCTTGTTAAACTGAAAACAAGCAGTCAGAGATGATAAAAGAGCTGTTAAATTTTCTAATAATGAAGCTTAATGCATGGTAGAGGGTTTGAAGTAAATTAATTTGGAAAAGTTTAATAATAATCGTAGGAGACTAAGGAAAAAAGGAAGACTATTCATTTTCATCACTGCCAGTTATTTTTCCATCTCTAGTAATTATTTCCTATTCAGAGGCACCACTGAAGACACTGATAGTTGGGTGTTCAACCATATGGGAAAAAAGGATATGTTCACCATCATTACTGAATCAGGAGGCTATCATCCAGCTCCTTCAGAGCTTCAGAGCAGAGACTTCACTCCTTCACTCCCAGCTCAGTCCTGTAGTACAGTGGGTCGATATGACCCACAGCAAACAGCTGTCATCTCCTGGCTGAGGGTTATTCTGGAGATCATTTGCCTCTGAGACATGTGGCTGGTAGCTCTCAGTCACACAGATATTTGGTATGAAGCTTAAGGTCAGCAAGGCAGATCACCCCCAGGTCACTGCAGCAGTAGGACTGCATACAATGAAGACACACCAGAATGTGGTAATTTCATGGGTTAAAACAATTGTTGCTGTACTTCATTTTACCGTACAGTAGGTATGATTCACCAGAATGACTTAATAGCAGGATACTAGCTTTAATTATTCCCTTAATTCCTCAGTTGTTCCATTTTCTGCATTGACCACCTGCTGCAGAAATGCACAGAAGACTGAAATCTTTCATGTGAGAGAGAAAAGAAAGGAGGGGGGGATGATTTCTAATCTCGTGCTAACAGAGAAATCTTTCCAAAAATGAAGGGAATATGAAGATCTATAGGGATGTTTTTCCAGAAGTCTGCAAACAGACTGCCATTATAGCTCACAACATCATCCATTAACTTCAGCAGTCCTTATCCTCCCTCACTGCTTACCCTAATGTATTTACAGAAGATCACAGCTTGGCTTGAAGCTCTTTTCGGTTGATCTAAACATGCTGAGCTCCTTTGGTCATCCTGCATACACTTCTCCAACACTGAGCTCATAAAAGGTTAACAGAGCTATGAAGATGAAGCTTCAAGGCCAACATTGTACAAGAAGGCCGTGGCTTCTGAAGTTCTGGGTTTGATAGCAACCTTTCAGACTTGGGGAGAAGAACGGATTTCACCCCTGAAGGACTCAGCATGACATCCAGTGTATGTCAAAGAGCAGCATGGTCTCCCTTCACAAGTTCTGGAACAGTCTTTTCCAATTGTTTTTGTTTTTATACAGGCAGGCAGCTGGGCTCAGTCTTATTTATGTATGAAAAAGAAATCCAAAGTCATCCTCGAGGAATTATTCTGTCAGCTCAAACTGCAACCCCTGCCCATCTGCAGAAGGTGATGGGAGTGGAGCTGACGAGGATGAGTGTCAGGGTGCAGATGCAGAGCCACGGGGACTTTACTTTGTGCACCTCAGAGCACCAGTGTTGGGCAGGTGTGGGCAGGGAGGGCTTTTCTGTCTGGAGGATGCTCAGAAGGCTGTCTGCAGGAGGAGTGTAAGAAGGCAATGCACAGCAGCACTGATAACTGTAATATAAAGGGAGAGTAAAGAAATGAGTGGCATTGCCACAACAGACACTTTAAATGTCCATAAAGGATAGATATCTGGGAAAATGGTGGCTTGCAAACAGGGTTGTTAAGCATTAAATCAGCAGATGACTCTTGTTTGGTTGTCAGTTAAGAATGTGAAAAACTTTAAAAAGATTTCCATGCTGCCATGACTGAGATGATCCACAATTCCCATTGCATCTGAGTACACAAGCCTGATTCAGCAGCGCACTTCAGTGACTTACTTCTTGGTCACTGATTTCCCCCATTGACCTGAATTACTGTGCTCTTATGAAATTAAGAATAGCATGAGAAGCTATGACAAATCTCTCTCCCTTTCCTGCGTGTCTCCCCAGGTATCTTCTTCACCCTAGGTAACTTGATTAAACAGATCCATTAGTGAAATTGCTGGCTGTCAGTGACCAGTCAGTCAGATAGAAGTGTTCTTTATGGGTTCACTATGTTCCACCACAGGCAGAGGCAAAACTGAAGAGAAAGGATAAAAGATCATAACTTGCAGGTTTTTTAAGCAGAAACACCTATAAACCTCTTAACTGCATAACAGTTTAAATACTCTTTTTGCACGGGGAAGAGAGACAGTGTTGGTGAACTGCAATTTTATCATGTCATCCACTTTTCACCTCTCATTTGGCTGTGTTCATGCCATTGGGAATTAGCAGTTCCAGGGTAAAGTACTGTTAAGAAACATTTTTTCAAGTTACAGTGCACCTTAAGCTGACAAATACTGCTATAGATATCTGGGTACCTCATACTGATGGACTGCAAAACTGCAGCGTAGCGGTAGAAAAATTCCCTACAGAATTGATGCCACTTGCTTTTCCTTCACATAGCTTTTTTTTTTTTCCTTTTTCTTTTTTAATAACAAACCATTCACTGTCAAAGACTCTGAAGGAAAAGATTTTGAAAGCTAATTCCAGAGCCAAATTCCTGTGATTGGGTTTGCCCTTTTTTTCCTTTTCACTTGCGAGAATACTGCAGTAAAAAAACTCTCTGGCGGTGGTTGTTCCCTTGAGATTTTCCTTTAAAGTCTTTTATGCTCCAGAGTCTAATGCAATTACTATACAAAGCAAACAGAACAAGGAATCTTCATATATTTTAGCAATAAAATCTAGGAAAAAAATAGCAAAAATTATACCCAGTTCTGATCAGCTCTGACTTTTAACTGTTTCAAACTGCTTTTACTGGTTTTTTTCCTGCCTTTTTT
>PPHD01011400.1:2265-18847 GCA_002909625.1 Bambusicola thoracicus
GGTCCTTTCCAACCTTGTGATTCTATGATTCCGTAATAATTTCATTTTCTACTAAAGATGAAATAAAGTAGAATTAGCAATAAAATAGAATTTGTATTTGTGAATATATCACTACTTCGAATTTTATCGGAGGAGTTTAGATGAATTCCACACAACTTCAGTTTTTATCTTTGTAAGGCAAACAAAGGCTTAATTGAAGGAATTTTCCAAATGCAAACTTTTCTTCATGTGTGGAGAGTTGGTGCAGGCAGGGAAGGGTGTACAGCAAACATTTAAGAAGAAATGGCTCTGTGAGCAGTGTCCTTTAATTTTCAACCTGTGCTAGAAGTGAGTCATCAGAATTGATAAGATTATTTTTTAGAGTACCTTGGACCAGAAATCTAAGATCCCTTAACAAGCTCTTAACATATGGTAGAGTATGTCCTTGTGACATTTACACTTAATACAGCTAAAATTACCATCTTGAATTTATCTGACATTTACATCTGGATAGCTGTGTTGCACAACAAAGCAATACCAGCTACTAAAAACCTGCATAACTCATTAAAAATAATCTTAGTTTAGTTATTTACATCACCATGTTATGGTATTTGACACACCATGGGGGATTTCTGTCTTTAAATAATAAAAAATGTGCTCTGAAGAAGAATATACGGGTATGAAATTTGGGACTATGGGGAAAAAAGAGAGGTTAAAAATGATTTGAAGATTTTGAGAGGCCAGACTAGAAAAGAAGAGGAAATGAAACCTCATGGAGATTGCCTCTCATCTCACAAGAAAAAAAGTGTTCAGCTTCTTCATTTAGCTTTTTCTCTGTAGATGCCTTATACTAAAGGCACTCATTCTGGTTCTCTCCGACCAAGA
The DNA here is from genome assembly GCA_002909625.1 of Bambusicola thoracicus. Taxonomy (NCBI): domain Eukaryota; kingdom Metazoa; phylum Chordata; class Aves; order Galliformes; family Phasianidae; genus Bambusicola; species Bambusicola thoracicus. Next base: position 3,130 of record PPHD01011400.1, read on the forward strand.
ACTGTAAAATCAGTTGGGAAATTAAAATTTTGCAACTTGACAAGTTTCAGCTACACACCGTACTTCACAAAATTTGTTATTATTGAGAAATGCTGTTACTAAGAGCAAAGCAAAGCAGGGGTAAGAATGTGTTGTCTAGATTGTATCTACTTGTTTTTGTTTGTTTACTAATATTTCCTTTGAATTCTAGTTCCAACCCAACACTTACCAGCTACTGACCTAAAAGATGCAGCATTAAAAATATGAAAATTGTTCTTTCATTAGAACAAGTGTGAAGCTACTATAGAGTGCTTTAAGGATAGCCAAATGCTATATATGACTGTAAAATGTATGGACAATCAACACTTCCAGGCTGTCCTTAAATTCTTAAGTTCAAAACTCAATTTTCTGTGTTTTAAAACAAGACTGCCCAGATCCATTATTTGGGCCAAAATACTGAATATGACTCCTAGTAAAACAACTTCCATCACTTAGCAACAACCAAAACCTGTGTGTGATTAACACTGCCTCAGCTGAAATGAGGACAAAGCCATTAAAACCAAAATGCTTGACCTCTTCCTAACTTAGACATATTCTCAAAAATAAATATTAAAATACTTTGCTTTTACAGTTCTTGGCTGAACTCAGAGACTGTCACCTACATATGTTCATACAGATCTACATAACTCTTAAAAAGTAGACCTCTGTTAACGTTTCACCTTGGATTAGACATTTTTTTAGCATAAACACACACCACTTGGGTTGCATCACAGAGCTGCCCTACACCACTTGAACTGCTCACTTTCAAATGAAACATGAACTCCATGCTTCTGGCTTCTGCACTCTTAACAACTGAACTGGTATGAACCAGGATCAGACTTAAGTCTTCATATAATTTTGTTCTACAGATCATTTGCTAGTTGATATAGTAGGTAGAGCCATCATCTTTACCTGATTATATCTGAAATTCTGATTTCAATCTAACATTTAGAACTGACACACTCCTCTAACAAATCAGATTCTTAAACACAGCTCTTCTAACTTTCTGTGGTGAAATGCCTGTTGAAGTGGGCTTGTATGTTTTTTGTGCATGTGTTTAATTTAATATAAACCCTGCTATAGCAACTTTTCCTATGAAAATTAGGGAAACACTAACATACATAAATACGTACACATTCCCAGGTCTAAAATACCAGATTTGATAGAGTTCATAGGTGAAGTAGTCACAAAGAAAAGACTAACCTTACTTCCTTCTGTATAGCTTTCCTTGATGCACAAACATCTGTACGGTTCCATCGCTGTGTCACAATTATCAGCATGGCCATGGCAATTACACCTGAAAGAACAAGAGGTAGCAAAGTAAAAGCTGAACATGTGGAACATCTCCGCAATGATATATAACATGATCACAAAGATAATTTTTGGTTTTATTAAAAACATTGTCTGGCTCTTTATTATAAACTCAAGAGAATGTTAAGTATAATAACTTACAAAAAATGTCTTCATTGAACACATTTGTGAGTATCAAGAACTGCTTTTCAAGGAAATTAAAACCATCATGTATCACAGCTACTTTTACCTTACATGATAGGTAATGAAAACTACATTTCAATATATAACATGCATTTATAAAAGGTTAATTTTTCATCAATTTTAACCCTTACAATATGGCTGTACTTTAAAGAATCTTAACTATATCAAGCACAATAATGTAGATTACTTGACCTCAGTTAAAATGCCCAATTTTTATTAAAATAAAACCTTTATAAAGTACTATTTCACAGAAAGTAACAATGACTGTCTGAATGGCAGATCTGGAGGCATGGCACTGCTTTAGAAATCACTCCCGAAATAATTTTACTATAACATAATCGAGAAGATTGTAGCTGTTTTAGTAAAAGAATTATCAAAACACAAATCAATAATCAAAAGATTAGCTGTGTAGAAAAGTTTAAGGTAAATGTGAACTTAGATGGGGTGCTTTCTCTCAAAAGAATTTCAGAAATAATACTTATTAACAAAAATTTGCACCGTGTGTTTCATGGAAACATTTCATTGCCAAATTTGCATTTTACTTACAGGGCATAATTAGTCCTTTCACAAGACAGAACACTTACCATATACAATAAAGTTGTCAGTCACAGATAATGTAACACTTGCACTCACAGCTGCCCAGTTTAAATGGACAATTGTAGCTAAAACAAAGAATGAGCTGTGTATTACAACTGTTACAATTGTCATGTCTGGGTATCTATAATGAAACTTGGACAAAGCACAAGCCATGGTTTAAATCACGAGCCTTTGCCTAGAGGCACAGGTAATTCCAAGGAAAGGATTGCTTTTGATAGATTTTTATAATAAGTATTATTAATTTTAAAATAACGTGAGCGGATGCTTTAAAAAAACAGCACACCAATCATCTCAAACTTGATATACTCCTTCAGACCAAATTGCCTTCTTATTCATAAATATAAAAGCAGAACAACCTAGTGAAATTTTCGGCAAGTAATTACATACTTCGCACAGCATTAGCAGTTGGAGGCAGTGATAGGAAGAGTTTCAGTAACACCTACCTTCCACTGACTGTAACTTCATTAACTCCATAGTATCTATGCCTAAAATTTACCCAAGACTCATTAGTATGATACTGGCCACGCATATGAATCCTCACTTGTGTAGCTTTCACAAATTCTTGGAGGGATGGAGTATTGTAAAAATCATTGTAACCAGGTCGGTGATTTGGTTCCGGGGTAAGAACACTAAAAGTTAGATTACCATAAGAATACGGAGTAAAGCTGTTTAAACAAAGGAAAGAAAGACAAATGAAAACCAAAACATCGCATATATTACAGATTCCATCCCTCAGTATCTTTTTTTTTCACCCCCCTCAGAGAAGGTCTCCATGTTATGGTACATAGTTTTTTATGGATTTTGAGTAAAGTTCTTATGCCACAGAATTCCTAGTTACTAAAATTCAAGGACAAAAAAGAAAACCTACTTGAAATATCTGTTTTCCCCAGACTGCCGTACTCTTCTCTGGACCCTAAGTTTCCTATTAAAATTAATCACCTAAAAGACAACTTCAGGATATAAATGAAGTATAACATTAAAACAATGGCATCTGCACTTTTTTTTTTTTTAAGTGTAATCGCATCTCTAAGAAATACAAACTGTGCTTGAACTACATAAGGAATTCCTTCTGATAACTAATACAATTAAATAAGCCCACACGCTTGATTATTTATCTGCTGAACACATTAAGAAAAACTACAGATAGTTATATTTTGAATTTTAGAGTCACTTGAACATATTACTTCATTACAATGAGTGAACAGTTATAAATATAGTACATTATAACTTTCAGTGTGTGCAGTGAAAGAGCTTGGTGGAATGCAGTGGTTCAGTTTATTCAATGGTGGAATGTGGTTCACAGTAAAACTATATGATTAAGCCCAAGAAGAGGAAAGACATTCCTCAGAAGTCAAGCAAATGTTGAGGAAACAAGAACATACAGATCTCATGCTTACACAGCTTGGTATGAATGATATCTCACGTTGGAGTATTTACTAGGCAGAGCTTATCAATGAGTAGAACTTGTACTCAAAACAGGTAAGAATGTCTGCTTATTTGCATGCCTATGCATTTAAAAAAAAATCAACATTCACATATCGTTTGGCACTGACATACGACATTCAAAACTAATTTTCTTCACCTCAGAATAACTCTGAGCCTTTTAAGAGCAAGATTCATAGTTAGACTGGATCTGCTGAGCCTTACTCTGTCTTTATTAAGAATCTTTGAATTTACTGTGTCCCTATCCAGTTCAATGCTTAAAAATCTCAGCGGAATGTATTTGTGTGCTCCTTTGGGGGAATACTTCCTCTCAAACCCTCCATAGAAAATTAAATGCTACACTTTTCTTCTATGACACAGAGAACTGTAATAGAAATGTTAAGGCTTGTGCAAATAGTTGATGAATGACACAGTCTTGGTATGGAAGTACCCAGAGGGAACAGCAGAACTGTAAGGCTGGTATCACCTACATAAACAAGTTCAAGATCTTAGAGTTTCTACAAGCAGCTTCTCAGAAAAACAGTAAAACAAGATAAATTAAACCATGAATCAGCCTACACTCAGAATAAGCAAAGATACAAAAGCCTCTGATAATCAGATAAAGGACAACAACCGACACCTGACTTACAGAGGTGGTACAAGATGTAGCAAGAAAAAAAAAACAACCTTAACTTTTGTTTCCTCAAGGAAACTAAAAAGTCCATTAGGCATTAGCTCATGGTCACCAAACTATGAAGTTTTGAGCTGCAGTTAGGGTCTCAAAATCAAGGTCACTTGCCCTCTATGCCATCCTAAGAAGTTCTGTCCACCAAACACACACACAAACACGCTCCTGCCTAAAACCTCCACAGGCAGCTTAGTCACACCTCTTGGCACTTAAAAGCATGGGGTGGGGTGGAAAACAGACAACAAACATTATTCCAACATTAACTCTTTCAGTACACAGAATCCTAACCATTTACAAAGTACATTCCTTAATTTTTAAACAAAGATTCCTGCATTCTCTACAGAACTCTGAACTCCTGGAGAACAAAGATGCAGACACTTGAATAGTCTCAGGAAGGCACCAGGAGCGAAACAGAAAAAAGGGAAAAAAATGCCTACAGCACCTGATAATGTATTTTCTGACTTTTCCAGCCAAGTAATACATAAGCCTAATACTGTCTGGCATATGAAATTAGGCAAGAGATAGTGAATTCAAATACCTGTTGTGGCAAAGATTCGTGTGTGTGTGTATATATATATGTGTGTGTGCACATGTGTATAAAACTATATACTTTACTATTATAAATTATATGCTGTATTTATGTGTAACAAGTTAAAATGTTTAAAGTTACACATGCTAACAGTCTAGTAAAAAGGTCTGCAACATGTTTCTGAAGTAATGATCTTTCTCAGCTCACCCCTGAGATTTTAGTCATGTTCTTGCTTAGAAAAATTAAAAAGCTTAAAGTTACAATTTTGAACCCATTTCTCATATGTTTTGCATGATTAGTAGTAAGGTCAAATGACTGCATTTTGTTCTTAAGTTTTTGTCCTCTTTTCTAAACTCCAGAACAAGTTGCAGCCACAAAGATCACAGAATCACTGATCAGAAGGAATACATTCATACTCCCTGCATAGGTATAACCAATCCATTATAACTGTGTCTTTCTCCACTCTTTCTCTTACTGTTCCCTAATTCTACTGACAGTAACAGTCCCAGACAACACAAACATACACCTAGCTCAAAAATAAGAGTCAATTGTGTCACATTCCTCAATGTCTGAAATTTGATAAAAATGGCAGATGACCTTTTGGTGATCTTCAATTAAAAGGTCAGATTTTGGATCTTTTATATACCTAGCAGCCTATAATAAATGAGTATGCCAAATTAAAAGATTTATCTCACTAGGACATGGAAATGAACAGTGTCAGGATGCTACCTGTTCAGAGCATCTGTAGTATGAAGATAAAATCCACTCATACCTAGGAAGCTGGAGACAGTTGACAGAGTCCGGTTTTTCTAGAGATCCATTGTTATCCATTCCAAAAATACTGCAATTTTTAGCAAAATACTGCCAGTCTTCCCAGTTAAGATCATCTCTTTTTTTCCTTTCAATTCTTATTGCTTCAGGGTGTGGGCTAAAGAACTGCAGTATAATATAGAATACCTACAAGAAGAGAGCAAATATATGAATTGATATTAATGACTGTTAGAAAATAATTAGAATTTCAACACTATTTTTTTAGATTTCAATGTGACAATACAGTCTACTTTAACATCTACCAAATGCAGAACCAGTATTTCAGTCCATACATTGTCTTGAATTTGGAACCAGTTTTTGTTAAACAAGCTTTTTGTTCTCTCAGACATTACAGAGCAACTGAACTGTTGCATCAAGACTGTTTTCATGAAGACTATTTGAAATTGAAATACAAAGCCATCCATAATTTGTTACTCTGGTATTAATTTGGACAACAATGAACGGCATTTAAGGAATCTGCTGTCACTCTGGTATCCAGCCTGATACCTGTATTGTGCTGATGAGGATCTCCCTCAGCATGTAATGTTGAAATTTATACACGCACCAAAAGAGTTTTAAAACTTCACGTATGTTTGAACTTTTAAGTAACAAAAATACTTATTTTTATATACAGACTAATTTAAATAACAGACTAATAAATAACAGACTAATTCTTATTTCTGTGGCCAAAACCTGTCATCATATTCTTTACCTTTTCCACATTAATAACAAAGAAAAAAACAACTTAGGCTATATAACAGATCTCTTATGACATGCCAGTGTGCTACAGGCTTTTAAAACTTCATTTGACTGCAGTCAGTTTTGTATCTAAAAGCACAAAAATTACATCTCATGTTTCAAGAGAAAATTGAAGTAGAAATTTACAAAAATCAAGCTGAAATTTACAAAAAAAAGTTAGAAGACAGCAACAAGTTTCTAAATATTGATGACTTCAAACAGGATATTCACACTTTAAGTGTGGTACATCACAGTTAAGGTACATCCAAACAAAACCTACAGAGCAAGAATAACAGGACATTGCTGAGAATGCTGCTGAGAATGTAATTTTTCTTTCTGGCATCTTAAGGAAAATATCTTAAAGCATAAAGTTTGAGTTTCGCCAAAATTTTAAACAAAGTGAATATGAAATCTCTTCCTAGTTCAGATTAACAAATAGCAAATGTAATCTTCTCATTACCTGATACTGTCCATTTTGTAAATCGATTGTGATAGAAACACCATGATCCAGACCTGCAGCATTAGCAAACACAGATGAAATCCAGGTGGTCCCAATGTCATCATCATTGATGTAATACAGAGGATGGGCTTCTGCATCCAGTCTCAGCACTCTGTCATTAGTGGTATCATCTGCACCATTAGGGATGCAGTACCTCTGTATCAAAGGGTGCACCCGGGGATGACTTCCAGGACAGCGGCACTCTGACTGGGTATGCAGATGAGGAAATTTTCCAGAGAATACTTCCAAAATGTCTCTGTCACAGCACATAAAGTAATTACGTACATGACAAAAAATGACAAGTGTGACTTTGTGCCTCTAGGCTCATAGATTAAATAAAATTCAACTTAGATTACTCTAGAAGCCCTAAGGCCTGTTTTCGTCTTATATAAATGGGGCAACCAGCTAGGAATCAGGACACCTAAGGTCCCTAACTTAATCAATAGCAAGCAGCAGGCATCTTCAGAAGGCATCTATGAAAAAGTGCTTGAGTTGCTTTCATTGTTCAACCTTCATAGTGTGGAGCTCACAAATAAACAGAGCCAAGAGAAAAAAAACTTCTCAGGTAGGACTAATTCAGCTCTAGGTGAAAGGGGAAAAACCCTACCAATATTTAATTATGGTACCACATCTGACTCTAGTTACTGATTTGGACTGTTCTTAAGCATGCCAGAACAGTGGCTTTTTATGAGGCATAACCACAGATGAGTTGAATGCCTGTCCTCAAATCCTCCAAAAAAGACAGCATGAGAAGTATGATGCTGCACCCTAGAAAATGTTGGTAAAAATATTTTCCCTTTTAGCCAGCTGCAATGTATATCCACTGATTTGGCTGCCCCACTCTGAGATCGCCCTATCAGATTTGTACAGCCTATGTCAAAGCAGTTTAATCTTTGTCATTCTCAGCGACATTACCAATCTGCATAGATAGGTGGAAATCATAGGCAAAGTAATGGATGAATGACATGGGCAGATTACATAAACCTTTATTTGTTCATCTCTGGTGTAAAAGGATTTGGTGCCCAGAAGGTATGGATTTTTTAAATTAAAAAAATTACTTATCCCATCTCCCTGATTTCATCGATAACAGTCACTACAGATCCTACAGAATAGAGTAACAGGACCTTTCCAATAGCCATAGACCTAAAATAATTCATATGCAAGAAAGACATTTATTCACAGTTTATCCCAAGTAAACATTCTGATCTGAGTTAGTTGCAGGAATAAAACTGCATTGACAAAGTTATGAATCATTAGTTCACAACACTGTAAAATACCTTATCTTTCAATTTTTAAACTATATTTTTTTCAGTGACTTCAGCTGTAGTTCAGAGTATCGTAGTTCAAGCATTGTTCCAAAAGAACATACAACCAACATGATATTCATGCACCGTAGAATTCAGATTCATATTAATACTTTAAATTCACAGGAGAACAGTTCATTGTAATGTCCTGCAGATATCAGTGCTCCTAGGAAACTGCTCTACATCTTATCGAAAGATTATCATTAAGTAGCCTTAAGGTCTGCAGTCACAAGTGTTGCTGTGGCTTAGCCTACCCAGTAGCACCACACAGACAAATAAGAGCTGACTTTTTCTGGCCAGTTTGAATTGACTAGATTAATCCAGCAAGAGCTGGATAGCAAAGGTAACGTCTCTTTGTAACACACTAGGAAGGGAGGCTGGAGGGCAACACAAATTGCAGTGGCAACTGTAATTTGGCCTAGGGGATGGAAGATGTCAAAGCAATTGGCTCAGGGCTACACGGGCTGAGGTAGAAAAGTCACTGGTGGCTTATGAAAACTATCTAATATAGAAAGAAATGAAGAATTAAGACAATAACCTCTTGGGCGTAGAGGCTTGAGGATGTGTCAAGAATACAGTACACGAATGTCTGATGCCATGAAGCTGAAGCTAGAGGAAAGGAATCACTAAGCACAGTAGCCAAACTGGCAGTGACAAAAATCAGCATGTTGACCAACTACGTCTGTCCTCTTCCTCTGGATCACTGGTTCACTGGTTTTGGACTGATCTAAACAGGACTGGCCCTCTGTCCTCTCCTCCTTTCTCCTGAGACCAAGGCATTATCCCATAGGTGCTTCTGAGAAGGTGGGAGTAAAAACTGTGCCTGACAAACAGCTGCAGATGCACACTGAAATCCATGACAGGGAGATTACCAGTAAGCCTCTCTGTAGGGGCTAAACATTTAGAGACAACTGTTCACAATGCTGCATATCTGGGAACAGTAGCAGACTTCACTCTCTGGAAGGAAGGAGGCCATAGAAGCAGCACCCCATCTGCAGAAGTTTATGGAAGTAATTGTGTGCAACTTACAGAAAGCTCTAGGGAGGCTTGGCAAGTCTCATTTAACAGGCCTAAGCTTACCAGCACACACTGTGTGAGAATTATGACAAGTTGATAACACCTAGATAGCTTATAAGCATTGGAACCTAGAAACTGGATCTACTCTCTGCTAGAATACTTGCTAAATCAGGTTGTAACTGGAACAACACTAGTAAGGAAAGCATGCACTTTTTTACTTTTGAGTTTCACTACATATACTTAAGCAACAATTAAAAAGCATAATACATTATACTGTTTAATTTATCTTAATTCAAGACTTAAAAATCAAGATCATGTTTGAGTTTATGTCCAGTAAACTGCATCATACGCAATCACTTAAAGACATCTAAAAAGCACAATACTTTGGGAAACGAGTAAATCATCTATTCTTTTTCATCACCACACTTATTTTTTTTTTATTTTTTACTTTTTTTTTTTTTTTTTTTTTTTACAAAAAAATGTTCTTTACCTGTTTGTAAGTGCCACCGGGTAAAATCGAAAGTCTTGCATCCTTCCAACAAATTGTTCTAAACCTAAGAAAACATACTATAAATAAGTAATCAAATCCTGTTGAGCAGAAGGCAGCTTTCCACTACTTGAGAGCGCCTTTAATCCAGCACACAGAGATCTCTCTTGCACAATTACCCCCCTGAATGAAACCATCTTGGATCTGGACAAACTATAGAGGGCAGTAACTTAAAAAAAAAAAATTAACAAAAGAAGAATGATTTATAATAACTTTATAAGAACATTTTGTACCTATCTCTTTTCTGATTAGAGAGGTGGCACAAGGATCGGCTCATTAGACAGAAGTAATGAGCCAGTCCATGTGCCACCTCTAATTAGAGAAGAGATACAGTAGGTACAACTGTACCTATCAATTTATACAATAAAGATAAAAAGCAGTTTAAAATACTCCTTTCTTTTACACATTTATTGGTTATTTTGTATTCAGAATCAAAATCACAAACAGAAGCATTAAAGAAACAGGACAACGACTTTCTTACCCAAAAGCACAATAAAGCCAAGTGACATAGTAATATTTAGGAGTTAGCTTCAAATTCTGCACATTCCTGAAAAGCAACAGTCAGTGTTTTTACATTCGCAGAGCCAAGAATTTGAGGAGAGCAAGAAAACATCCTGAAGCTGTTCTACAACGATCATGTCTGCTGTAGCACACATGGAATTCCAGATGTTGATGACAGTACTAATATCAGGCATCTCTAGAGGCTGAACAGTTCTCATTCTGCTAGTAGTTTACACAAGTATTGATGGAACTGAAGAATATGAGTCAAAAAATCATCTCTGCTCCTGTCTCTGAACAGGCATGCAATCTAGTGGCTAGGATAATCGTATTCTGAAATAGCTTCATCTATTTACTCAGAAAAAAACACAGTAGTAAATTAATAGAAAGCTTTACTTCAGGGATCTATATGTTGGGCAAAGCACAAAAGCCTTTGTCTACACGTAGTAAGATCTTGTTTTGAATATTTGACAGCATTCTACTAAACTAGAAAGATTTACCTGTGAAGCTCTGTCCAATTTTCAGTGTCCCATCAACATTAGTATCTGCAACTGTTCCCATCAGAATCCTTGAATCAAAAGGTGTGCTGTCATCTTCCCAGCCATTCAAGAAGAAACTAATTCTGCTGTGATGCACCTATGAAATCAATGAAAATTGGAAAGTGTGTGCTTCATTATGGAACCCTTTTGATTTCACTGCATGTTGCAGGTATCACTGATTAATCATAAACATTACTTTGACCTACTTGGCATTGTGCCTTTATTTTCACTGCCTACTGAAAGAAGTTACCTCTTTTCTGTTCATTCATTAGCAATCCAGTTAATAAGATCATTATTCAGATGCACAGACTATAAAAATTCTACAGTGGTTAAATCAAAAAAAGGATCTACAGTACACTGATCTAGTAGGGAGGAGGGAAGAGAGAAAAAAGAGAAGGGTCTGTTTCACAAGGTACAAGACTGGTTACAGCTCCTTCACCACTTCAGGCCATAGACACGTGCTTTAGCTGTCAGAGCTCTTCTTATACACATCAGCTCATCCAGGCCTCAAGGGACCATCTACTACACTCAGGATAACCAAACACAGCACATCTCAGCCAGGCCTTGAACACCCCTCCAAAACATCTCCCTGGCCCCAGCATGTTTCTTATTACAAGGGCTGAAGGGAATGGTATAGAAACTGGTTACATCTGCTTTACACCCAGTGGGTAATTCAGTTACATCAATGGAACCCTTGGCTAGGAATGAGTGCTCAGTCAGCACTGCAGGGTACTGTTTTCTTCAAGCACTCCCTGCCCTGCCAATTCATTTTAAATTTGAGCAAATGTTCATAGAAATAGTTTATGGCATTCTCCCAGCTCCACAAAGTCAAATGATGCTCAGCTTTTAGGAAGTTTTTTTTTTCCATTATTTGAGTTATATAAAATTGGGAAAAGTTTAATAACATGGAAGTGCCTTTCAGTCTGGCATTTTACAGAATAATTTAACTGCAAAAAAGAAAAATACAGGGATAAGATGAAAATAAGTCATAATGGGTATAGTTATCTATCTGTTAAAGATGTGAAATAGTGAAGCTAACTTATTCAGAACTTTTGAACTTTATCGAACAACTCACTTAAATTTAGTCTCATTTCAGAAAACAATTTTTTTTGCAAAAATGAAATTACATGATTTCAACAATATTTAGCTTCTGTGAAGCTTATTTCACACAGCAGCTTGGTAGGCCTTTGAATTTTCAAGTATTGTTTTGTTTTGTTGTTGCTGACACAGAACTTCAGTTCCATTTTGCAGACATGCATGCCTACTGAATCATGTCCACAGCAGCCAAATAAAACTAGAGTGCTTCAGCCTGCTGTGATACCCACTTTAAACAAGAAAAAATAAACCTGGAATAATTGCTTCCGTAAGACCAGTACATATATGAGAACAAACAGAAGGTTTAAAAAACAGAATAACTTGTAGCAAAAAGGGAAGTTGAAACCTGAATATCAGTTTTAAAACCATAGTAAGAGCACTCAAAATGCTATTCCAACAATAAGCCATTTCAAATTTCTGACCAAGATAAACAGACACAATTATCTATAAATCAGATGATCACCATCAGTGCCTCAGGCAACATGAGTATATAAGTATTTTAAGATAGAAAATATGAAATGAGATAGGGTTTCCTGCTTGTTTTGTTTTCCTTTAGGTTTCACATCAAATTGTACGGATTATTTTTTTTTCCTCCTTAAACCTCACTTTCAAACATAAGCATGCATGCTGAGCTTTATTGCTGTTTCCACATTCAGTCCGTATTTCCCAAATCTAGACAGGAAAATTTATTGTCCTTCCACTGATGGAAATTTGAAGGCTATTATCATAATTACTAAGCGATGAGATTTGTTCTAAAAGTTACTGCATGTGAGTTTAACCACTCAAAATACATCTCTCTCCATTTAAATAATTCTTCATGCTGACACATCAATGACCTGAATGCAACTTTTTTATTTAATTTTAATTCAAAACCCTCTAAACATCTGATTCCCTATTTACAAGATCCTACATATATGTGTATATAGTGGTTGCACTGCATTTTTTTTTCCTGCATCACATTTTTTACAGCCTGTTACTGTCATTTGGTGTTTGACTGTTATCATCATAAAAGATACAGGCTTTTCTACTTTGTTATTTGCAGCATTATCTCATGTTTTACAACATCTTTGCACAGCATGCCCGCACGTGAAATATAACTAGTGAAAAGTTCTCAGTGGTATTAATGCATAAAAAAGAATGTGGTTCCATCTCTACTGTCTTTACCCAGCCAAAAGCTGATGAACAGCCAATTTTCCTTTATCACATTAGCACAGCCATGAGGGAAACACATTTGTTCTAGTCAGCTACACTAAAGATACTATTACCAATCTAACATATACATGTTTTATATCAGCAGTATTCTCAGAGTATGAGGGAGCCAACAATATATTAACACTAGCATGACAGTTTATTTAAGAAAAGAAAATTGTCTCTGTAGAGGGACAGAAGTTAGAAATGTATGGTTAAAGCTCAGTGTCACTGGTCTAATAAAGGTAATAATTCTTAAGCTTTCTTTATAGCAGGTAACACTCCTGTGGCAGCTCTGTCATATCATTCAAATAAAAATGTTGTCTTTTACAAGTTTAAGAGTATCTTTATTTTTAGCCAGATATGAAGCATGTCTCTGATTCCCTGTTTTCGCTGTAAAACATTTGTAAGCGGAATTCAGAAATGGGCTCACTCACTCCCAACAGATCACCATGAGATTACCACCTCAGCTACAGCCTCTGTAGGACCCCATTCTGCATCCCCCTGTAGTAAGCAGAGTGCTTGCCTTCACACAGCCCTATTAAAATTAGTGGAACTATTTATGGCTTAAGAGTGACAGAATTGGGACCTAAACGATCAGGTATTTTTACTTGTTGAAAATAGGTGATTAACGACAATTTTAAATCTCCCTCTCCCCTCCCCCATCAACAATCTCTTTATATTAAATAGGATTTAGAATAGTTGGGTTTAATATAGCACATCCCCAAGGTAGCCCTAAGCACTTTACAATGCTGAATTGGATATCAGTAGTGCAGTGACTGTGTAAGGCAAAGGCAGCAGTCATTATGCATTTGGCAGTAGCTCAGTGTAATGATCCCCCTGCTGGTTATTAAAGGGGGTATGAATATCTGACATGGGAGGAAAATGTAGGAGGGAAGCCATGTGTGGGATAAAGAAAAAAAAATCCCAGTGGCTCTCCACTGTGGGAGGAGAGGGAAAAAGTTTGGTGTCAGTTTTGACTAAGCTAAATAAGAATGAAGATTGGGACCAAATCTGCTGTTTGATGTGGTTAATATCTCCTGACCATCAGCATTGAATTGCATACAATATCACAGAAATAAAAGACTAGTTTTTCTAGTATCTAAAACAGTGGGATTATTCCCCTATTGCTTTCATAAATAAAGTTCTATAGGAATTTGCCCTAAGAGAATGAGAAGAGATGGGTAAGAAAGTACAGCCTCCTGTTCACTGTAGAGCGCAATACCAGAAGTCTGGAAGTCCAAATCTCTAATCCCAGCTCTGAAACCATCTCTCCTTCTTGTGCTTCCCCATCTGTCAAATACTTAGCAAATGACCTCATGGGAAGTTGGCAAGGATTAGTTACTAAGATAAACTCATTCTGCACCTACATTAGCTTCTGCCAGTGCAGAGCTTAACACCAATTTCAAGCAATGGAAATTCCATATGATGGTGCGTTGAGATGCTAAAATATACACAATCTTTCTTCTACTAGCATTATTGTCATGATCCAGAAGAACTTTCAAGGGGTACTGGGCAAACAGGTCCTTGTTCACAAGTCAGTTGCCCTATGAGCCAATTCAAACCACTTCTTTCCAAATAATGCCAAATCCAACCACTGCCTACCTAGGGAAAACTACCCTGATGGATCACCACACTGCAGAATGAAAAAAATCACTGAATGACAAGTGACTTTATGAAACTAGATATGGACAGCAAAGGCATTACAATCATTTTCTCATCTGAAAATCTACTCATGAAAGCAAAATAATGAAAGTTATAGTAAGTGTTGTCACTTTAGATCTGGCTGAGCAATCATGGGAAAAAAATACAGTATTTTCATGTAGTAACTAAGTACAGAAACTTCCACTATATTACAGCAACCTATATGGCAAAAAAGCACTACAATCAAATCCAGAGCAGTTGTACAAGCAAAGACCATGGAACTAACAATGGCAAAAAGCAGAAGGGGAGCATACGGGAGAACAGTAAAGACAAATGACACTGCTCCTGAATACTCTTTGACGCTCAAAGCACTGGCAGCTCTAAGATTTTTTTTTCAGCCTAACATGATTTCTATAAGCTTAGTAACTTCCCATGGATTTCTTTACATTAATTTAAGTTGCTGTTCCTTGAATGCAAAATCTGGTAGTTCCCAAAGGCACAGGCTGTAGAGATTGACTGAAAAATATGGTGGCTGTTTCTTCTCTTTTTTTTTTTTTTTCTTATAAATAAAATCTAGTATTTCAGTAAAACCACTCAATATGCCCTGTCAAAAGAAACCTAACCTTCTTTATTATAGCATGAAGGCAGAATAAATTCGGGGTCTCGAGTAAATGAGACAGTTATATGGATCCCCCCCCTTTTTTTTTCCCTAAGCTACAATTATTACTTTTCAGTTCAAATCATTTTATAACAATTCCAGAACCCCAATATATACAGTTTGGGCTATCAGGTAATAACATACACATTAATTACATAACAATATCCGTGTGCAATATCTGGACTAATTAAGCATCATACACTTTTTACTCACACAAATCATCCCGTCATTGAAATGTGCTGTAATGTACATATAAAAGCAACTGAGACCATTTTAATCTCATCTATGTAGAATCAAATTGCATCATTTCACGTAAAATAAATGAATTCTCCTTCAGCGGACACTGCAATCTTCTTGCATCTGTATGATTTTTCCATTAAAAAAGTCTGAATATTATCTACATGTTGTACAAAATTATTTCTATTAATTTCTA
>PPHD01011401.1:0-18847 GCA_002909625.1 Bambusicola thoracicus
AAAAAACACTACTCTAAGTGGAAGCCCATCAGAATGTATTCTTAAATAATCATTTAAATGTTGGGAATGTAGAGAAAAATCTGTGATAAAATAAACTTTAGTAGTTTATGTCCTTTTTTAATCAGAAGAGATAAAGAATTACCCGTGAAAACTCTTCTTCATGCTCATTTTGGGCCAGAATAGCTGCTTTTGTAGAAGAAGGAGAAAAAATCATTGACTCAGCATACTGTTCAGTATCAAAATTAGCTTGGGATCTTTGCTGCCCTGGTAGAGCTTATCGCTGTCATGGTATGTTGCTGAGCCTTTGCCAAAGTGGGGTAAATAAAGCTGTCTTGCAAGTAAAAGACGGTGGTAGTCATAGATATGCCAGGTGGTTCCAGCTCAGCTCTATCCTTGCCCCTCACAGTCCCGCTTTCGGTGTTATCCAGGTCTTCTTCCTAGCCCAGTCATAGCAGTTCACAGCATGCTTGGCCTTTCCTCCTTGCATGCCCATAGCTGATTTACAAGCATAAACAGGTACCTGTCCTAAAACAAGTTTGGAGACTGTTGTGGATCCTGGTGTAGCTGAGGTTCAGAGCTGATAGTACTGCGTGTACCCTTCATTGAAGCATAGGAGCGTGTTAGGCTTACTGCAAGGATTTCTTCACTGCTCTCTGCTGTGCAGTGCAGCACTTCTCTTGTAACTGAAGTGCTGCACTGTTCGGAAGCTTAGTTATATCATTTGTTTGATGGCTGCTATGTAATTTCTGCCTCTGTGTTCAGTTATTCAAGTTTATCTCCTGAATGTGAATGTTTGTCTTCAGTGGGAGTCTGTTGCTGTTCCCCTGCTGTTGGGTATGCTTGAGAAAGGCACTGTAGCCAGGGTCTTTTTCACACGTGCTATGAGGCAGCATGCTCACAAAGGAGGTCTCCGTTCCCAGTGTTAATGACTCGCTTGGTGAATGTTAGCAAATTCTGTTGTGTCCATATGTTCAATATATCTTTCCTGCATTGTTTAATTAATCCCTAGTGCCTTCACAACTCTTGCACAAGGGATAAGATTGCTAAAGCAAAATTAAATTCCAATAAGTGGGATTCTTTCATTGTTTAGTCACTCTTAATGTTCATTTTGCTGTTTTGCTGTGAAAAACTGAATTGTAATATTAACTATAAACAATTCAGAATGAGAATCATTTGAATTCCCATTAACTATAACTGGCTTTTCTTTCACTGAATATAAAAACCAGACTGTCTCTAATTAACTTCCAAAGTACTCCTTTTTACACAAAGGCTATCCCAGGGGAGACTTGGCAGACCTCCCTGTTGAGCTTTTTTTCCACATTCCTGTATGCAGAAATGTAGTGGATGATTAGTTTAAAGCCACACCATTTGTTTGCTATGAGACTTCCCTTAAATGCGAGTGTTTTCATAAAGATGCCACCCAAGGGAGTGGAACTTCCTGGTCATGCAGTGAAGTCTGGAGTGCAACAGAGGGAGGGTTGTGAATATTTGTTGAGATGAACACAGAGGAATGCAGGGTACTTAAATAGATGGTGATACCTGGGTAATACTAGGGTATTTATACTAATTGCTTGCGAAAAGTAAGTTAGTACAATAGATCGTCTCCATCACACAAGTAATTAATTTTCCTCTCTTAATTCTTACTGCCTGGGTGTGCTTTCTGCTGTTTTTCCTGTCATCTGTCCATTTCACTTTAATATCTTGGGGTAGGCAACGTGTACTGTAGGCACAGGTTGATTGAATGTGGTTTTAAGTTTGGAAGCTGACCCAAGGACCTGTATAAACATAACTTGAGGAAAAAAATAGAGATAGGTGACCTACAGGAACTACAGCTGCAGTTGAATTTCTGTAGTGATATGTTTTAAGTTACTATATGTTGCTACACCATATGATAGTCATACATGATAGTCATAAGTCATTTGTGAAAGAGATAATACTGAAGTAGTGAGAACTGCATCTGGGGAAGCAGAATCTTTAGGAGAGGAGCATTGGTAGAAATATGAGCTGGAATGGCAAGTTTTTTTTCCAAAAATATTTCAGTGACATGACCTTAATTGGGTACCTGCATGTTCAGTTAGTTGGCCACTGGTTTCCTTGTCTGTGGTATTTGCATTCACTCTTCCTTAGGCTTAGCTCTGCCCTTTGCCATTACTGAGGTCAGCATCCAAGCCTGAGAATTAGTGAGCTCACCAGTTCTTTATTTTTTGCTGTTAAAAATTTATTTATTTTTTTCTGTTTAATTCTCATAAGCATTGGAAGTGCAGAGTGATTATATTAAATGGACCTGGGTCTTGATATCTGACCACCTTGTTGATCTTAGTCGACTAACCCAGGAAAGATGGTTCACTTACTGGTGAACAGGATTGAAGTTAAAAATGGTTGACACTAATGATGTTGATGTTTTTAGTATTTTTAGTGCAGTTCACAAGACATGGCAAACAGTTAAGAAGTTCTGCCTTTCCAGTATCCAAGCTATTGTTTTTCCATTACTGATCATATCCCAGGCATGCAGCTGGTACCAGTGTTAATACCACTCTTGAATTGCGTATGTTCAGTTTTGTAGAATTAAATATTCTGTTTTCTACAGAGAAAATCATTTTATAAATAAACTCAAGTGATTTGTTTATGTGGGAGATAGACTATACAATTCTAATGCTTTTTGCATCTTTCCCAAGGAGACAAAAATGTCATATTTTGTATATTTTTGTATGAATGTTTTTCCACTGATGTCGTCTTTTTGTCTAATGCTGCAATAGAAAGCTGTTTTAAAAATATAGTTCAAAGAAAAATGATCTTAAACTAATCCTTTGAGTCAATTAAATAATACTGATCTCAGTAGAACATGCATTAGTGTACATGTGATGTTACTAATACAGCATGAATTCATTACAGCTGGGAGTAGCCCAATGAATTCCAGATGAATTCACAATAGCTGGATTCTTAAAATGCTACCAGGTTTACTTCAGGTTTTCTGTTTCCATGTATAATTAATACCAGAACCCAGCACTGCTACCTGTTCCTGTATAAAAAATAACAGTTGGGTAAACATATATATAAAATCAAACTGAAAACTTGAATAGGTGGCTTTGAGTCATGGCATTAACCGTTTGAAATATCAATTTTGAAGCCACCTGAAGGCATTAATTTTATGTAATCAAAATTTATTTTTTTCCCTGTCAGCACAAATCCAGACAGCCCAAATGATCCAAACTATTTTAATACAGTAGATCAATAGCTTACATGAAAAGTAATTCATTTTGTATTTAGTGATACTGAAGTGTGAAATTGACTATAAAGCTGTACTTCAAAGTTGTCTGTGAAAATAAAGAGCATCTTCTGAGATTTTTTTTAGCCAGACAAACTAATCCCAGGTACTTCTTTTTGTAGAAGTGGCAAATCTGTTTGTGTTGTCACTTTTTTTAAAGAGAGAAAATCATGCAGTTTCATCCTGACACTGGTTGTATTGATAGATCATTATTTTTAGAAATATCTTATGATTTTTGGAAACTTCATATAATCATAGAATGGCTTAGGTTGGAGGGGACCTTAAAGGTCATGAAGGCTTCAGGTCCCTGCCGTGGGCAGGGCTGCCACCCACTGAGTCAGGCTGCCAAGAGCCCCACCCAACCTGGGCTTGGGCACCTCCAGGGATGGAACATCCACAGCCACTTCTGGGCAGCCTGTGCCAGTGCCTCCTCAACCTCTGAGTAAATAATTTCTTCCTAACATCAAGTTTAAATCTACCTTCTTCTAGTTTAAAGCTGTTCAGTCTTTTCCTGTCCCTAACAAATCATGTAAAAAGTCAGTCCCCCTCCTGCTTGTAAGCTCCTTTTAAGTACTGAAAGGCTGCAGTGAGATCTCCATGGAGCCTTCTCTTCTCCAAGCTGAACAAGCCCGACTCCCTCAACTTTTCCTCATAGGAGAAGTGTTTCAGCACTCTGATCCTTTTCATGGCCCTCCTCTGGACCCAGCTCTGTGTCTTTCCTGTACTGGAGGCCCCAGATCTGGACGCAGTACTCTAGATGGGGCCTCACAAGGGCAGAGTAGAGAGGTACAGTCACCTCTCACTCTCTGCTGGCCACCTCTCTTTTGGTGCAGCCCAGGATACAGTTGGCCTTCTGGGCTGCAAGTGTGTACACTGCTGACTTATGTCCAGCTTTTCATCCACCAGGACCCCCAAGACCTTCTCCACAGGGCTTCTCTCAGTGAGTTCTTTTCCCAGTCTGTACACTTACCTGGAACTGCCTCAACCCAAGTGCAGCATCTTGCACTTGGCCTTGTTAAATCTCATTAGATTATCATGGGCCCATTTTTTGAGCATGTCCAGGTCCCCCTGGATGGTGTCCCTCCCTTCTATTTTGTCAGCATTTCATGTGGCACATTATGTCTTAATAGAATCTCCTGCTATGTTTGGAACCATGCATCATCATGCGCTTTTAATTACATTATTCCAGCTTGGTACTGGCCATTACCAGAATGAGACCTCCACCTCTGGCAAGTATATTTACATTTGCAGGCATCTGTAGTCTCTTTTTCCATCAGCCCTTACCACATGGTTCACGCAGTGTCTCCATAGCTTAATAGACCAGATATGTGTTTTGTGCACACTTTGTCAGAAGGCACTGCACCAAGGACATGGCGAAAATCATCTCCAGTACCTATTTAATGTGTCGGCTATGTGATGATGTAAATCAAATCATGATCCCATTGAGGGCTGTTTGTTTTTCTGCAATGTGGAGAAGATGCAACCATAATATGAACGAGGGAGCAAGCTGGGACATTTATTTATTTATTTATTCGGTGGTGATGTTGCTGTGTGTGTCTGATACAGGTATCTTCCTACCATATTCGTGAAACTAGCTTTTTTTTATTATTTTTTTTTATTTTTTATTTTTTTTAACTTCCAGCTCTTGTTCCAGCTGAGCTTTGTAGCACTGGAGTCAGATGTGTCCGATTTATGCCAGCACAGTTTTGTTAAACTTTGCTTATCCCTGGGAGCAAGGAAAGTTTACCAAGGTCCCCTCAGCTCTATCTGATGACAGCTTAGGGAAGGGAACGAGGGTGAATATAAGAGATAGGTAAGGTATCAACAGGTGGAGGACAGTTCCCCTGTTCCTAAAAGCACATTTGCTACAATTTAACTATTAGTTTATAACTCACAGCCAAGAGAGTACAGGACACTTTTTCCTTGCATAAGTGTAGTATGGATAGAAATACCTCACCAATGTCTGTGAAACAGTACTGAATGACAGAGACTTTGTGTTAACATTCTTATCCCTAGGACTCAGTGTTTTCTTTTCTGGTAGAACATGCAAATTATAAGCAGATTTTATTTTTCTTCTGTAAAAGAGACCAAAACTTTTTTTTTAATGTGAAGCATGTTAAAAAGTGTGATAAAATCATATTGCTTCATAAAAGAGCAGTATGAGATTTGTGTTAAATGACCAGAAACAAATGTGGCTACAGTGGCTCTTTGCATCAATAGGCATCAGTTCTAATGTGTATGGGTTACCAGAGTTTGGAGAAGTTCTTGGTGAAGTCCTACTCAGGTTTGATATTAAGAAGAATTTCTTCTCTGAAGGAGTGATCAGGCACTGGAATGGGCTGCCCAGGAAGGTAGTGGAGTCACCATCCCTGGAGGTGTTCAGGAAATGTTTAGATGTTGTACTTAGGGACAGGGGTTAGTGTGGAAATATTGGTGGAGGGTGAACGGTTGGACTGGATAATCTCAGAGGTCATTTTCAACCTTGGTGATTTTCTGATTCTGCATGCAAGAAGGGAGAGTTCCTGCTTTTTACTACACTTGTTTGGATTCTACCGCCTTGTGTGAAAGCTCAGGACAGAGCTGGGTGGTGTACCGATGCAGGGCTGTCAAACATCAAGAATATTACATTAAGATGTGCTGCTCACAGGCTTGTATCAGTAACAGCAATGTTCTGTTAACATCTATATCAGCTCCCTTTTTATGCAGATGTTTCCTTGATTCCCTTGAGAAGAAAGGCAATGTTTTGGCTGATTTAGAAGAAATTATTGTGGCCAATGTGTATTGGTGCGGACAGAACAAATATTCCATAATGTTATTCTTTAGTCCTGCCATACACTTTTGTGCCTCTTACATCAAGAGCACAAGCTGTACGCATTCAGGAGACCTTTGGAGACTGGTAAACCAATGAACCTTTTGTAAAAAGAAAAACAAAAACAACACCTGGAACCTTTTCTTGGTGCAGTCTGGTTTCTTTCAAGATATTGTGGTCATTATGAAACTCATTCCTACTTTCCTGGTCTTGATATGCTTAAAAATAACACTTTAAGTCATGAGAGAAGGGTGGTGAGGAAGCACTGGCAAACTAAATGAATATAAAGTGGCAATATAAAGGAGGCAAAGAAAGAAAGGAAAAGAGATAGGAAATACAAAAAGCAAAACAAAAACAAACAAACAAAAACAAACAAAACAAACCCTACCAAAAAAAACCTAATCCCCCAGTCGATGAAATTTAGGCCTGGTGTTGCTAGAAATAAGTGCAATTGGACCTAGTGGATTTGTACCTGTACAGAGCTGTACAGAGAGTAACACTGTAGAAGACCACAGAATATCTCTCCTAAAGATGAAACAGTCTTACATTGCTAAATGAGTTTGTTGCTGTCTCTGTAGAGCTGTTTTGGAGTCTGTTTAAAAAAAAAAAAAAAAAAAAAAAAAAAGAGAAATACTGCAGCCCAACACATTCCTTCACAATACTGCTGAAAACGTTTCTTATTTTAATGTAGAAACCCTTTGGAATTAACTACTGGATATATCATTTGAAAAACCTGTGAGCTAATGATATTTTGGCTTGGGACTTTTTCAGTCAAAACCACATGCACATTAAATTTTCATGTGAACATTGGGCCGGAGAGAGGATTAAACACTCAAAAAATCACTCCGGCAAACACAAAGATAGAAGAAAGCAAAGGCATCTGGGTTTTGCGCCTTTTTCCTGTCACGCTGGAGGAATGAGCTACAGGCTGTTGATTTAATTGTGCTAAGTGCTGCAGGCCCTCAGCCACGCTCCCTGTGCGCTATGGCGAGCAGCTGTGCTGCTGGCTGGGAGGCCAGCCCCACTGCGGCCTGCCTGTGCTCCCTGGGGCTGGGGCCGCAGGGTCAGGCCAGAGGGCCTTTCAAAGCCCCAGACTTCACCGCCTGAAGGAACGGCCTCGTTTCCTTTAATTTTATACCCGCTGTAAAATCAATTCCAAATAATGATATCTAACCTATTATTGACACTTTATCCTGTGGGGACTAGCGGGTTTTGACTGTTATAAGCAACCACTGATTTTCCCCAGGCCCTCAGGGCCTCCTGTTGCGACTGAGGCAAATGTTGCTAATAAACGCCTCCTTCAAAGTGACTTTTCCAGCTGAATCGGAGGGATTCCAGTCACCCATTTGATGGAACTTTAACCAGAAACGTGTTAGACAAATTAAATATGGGTTAGCCTCTTGCTCTGGACTGTATCAAGAGGCTATAAATGCAAAATGTTTGAGTCACAGAAGACTGTGCTCTGTAATTAACTATTGTAACTCTCCTCACAAATCAAAAGCAGCCTAACGTGTGGAGTTCGGTATGTCGAGATGTGGGTACTAGAATGGCCTAAAGAAAGAATAAGAGAGAAAGGTAAACAAGAGTTTGCATATATGTGTATGCTATTAGCTAATGTTGTGAGGCTTGGACTTCTCAAATTGCCACAGACAAGCAAAGAGCTCATGCGCTTTAATGTGTGGACTCGCGTTTGATATCTAATTAATCCTACCGAGGAAAAAATGAAAGTTTTCAGACTTATCCACTTGGAAAATAATGAAAAGCTGGAAAGGTTTTACAACTAGAAGTATTGTTTTTCTTTCATTTGGGCCGCTCCTGAAATATTTACAATCCAGTTTAAAATCTGGCAAGTTGAAAATGGCAAGGCTGTTGTCAGCAACTATGATGGAGTTAAGTAGGATGAGGCTGACTCTGTTTTCAGATTTCAGTTTGGAAGGATTTTCTGAAGTGGATACTTAGTAGCTTACTTCTGGTTCTAGTCAGGAGTTTAGTCTGTCAAAACATGGGAGGAAAAGGATTTGATGAGCAAATAGAATATTAGAACGGCCTGGGTTGAAAAGGACCTCAAAGTCCATCTATTTTCACCTCACCTGGGTTGCTGGGGTCACCAACCACTAGACCAGGCTGCCCAGAGCCACATCCAGCCTGGCCTTGAATGCCTCCAGGGATGGAGCATTCGCAACCTCCTTGGGTAACCTGTTCCAGTGTGTCACCATCCTCCGAGTCAAAAACTTCTTCCTAATATCTAATCTAAATCTCTCCTGTCTCAGTTTAAAACCATTCCCCCTTGTCCTATCACTGTTAACCTATGTAGACAGTCATTCCCCCTCCTGTTTATATGCTCCCTCCAAGTACTGGAAGGCCACAGTGAGGTCCCTCCGGAGCTTTCTCTTCTCCAAGCTAAACAAGGCAAGTTCCCTCAACATTTCTTCATAGCAGAGGTACTCCAGCCTGGAGTCCAACTGGACCCAGAATATAGTTTTAATCCAAGTACAATGAAACATTTCCTAAAACATTTATTGAAGAACTTCTGTCTTAAATTCTTTCTTTGCGTTACTTTTGAATGTTTTGTAATTCTGCATCTCTCTCTTGCCAGCCACCTTCTAGCAAGCATTTGATGTTGATTTCTTATGCATAAGTTTCTTGGAAAACCTCTAAAATTGCAACTATTAGTGATGCTCATACATACATATTTAATCAGCAATTAATGTGATAGTTTCTGCAGAAAAGCTATTTATCGAAGATTATACTTTGCTTATCTACCTTTAACTTATAAGTAAAAGCTGACAAAATAGTATAAAGAGAATGAAAGAATAATTTGTTGTTTTTTGTGTTGATTTTGTTTTTCCATGAACGTGATGCGTAAGCTTCCTTCATGAGTATATTCACAACAATTGCATCCAGGAAGAAATCAAGAACTATTTAATAACTTGTATGCACGTAGCTGTAATTCTAAATGGAGTAAATAATCTCTGTCTATCCCACTCTGTTGTACTGGTTGTTTCAGATGTTCCTTTGTGACTATCTAAAACTTCGTGTTGTTCACAGTGGGGTACTGATTCATGAGTACAGTTCTAGAAAGTAGTTACCTTATCAGGAGCAGTAATATATTTACCACTTCTGTCGTGTGGTTATTCTTCAGACCTCACTTGCTAAATTCAAGGATGAAAAAGAGTGACTTTGTTTAATCTCCCTTGTTATTGATAATATTTTCTCTATGTTATTCACATAGTTGTTAGGCCGAAGGGATCTGTTAGCTCAATCTGTTGACTTTGTACATTCAAGCTGACCATAAGGATAGCAAGCTGAGGTAATAGGGAAGAATTTTATTTATTTATTTTTTTTTTCAGAAATACAAAAGAATGAAGAAGGAAGAATGGATATTCACAGGTATTTGTTTCATCTCATCCTCCTTACTTAGAGTGTATAGGAAGAGGAAGATGGAAGACTCAGCAAGGAAGATACATCTTGAGATGCTGAATAACTTCCACCCTGCAGTAGTTTAAAACTGCTTCCTGGTACTTATGTTATACTACATACTGCACCAAGATGTTGGTAAAAGGATTCCATATCTCTGACCAGAAAATAAGAGGCACTAAATATGAATGCATGTTACATGTGCAAGTAAATCTGGTATATACGCAGGGTGGCCAAGAGGATTCTCACATGCATTTTTTTTCTATTAGATAACATTTAGGCTTATAATACCATGGCTTTCCATTTGAAGATATATCTAGGAGTGATAAATATATAACCAAGGCAGGACTTAAGCTGAAAGCACTCTTGTTGTTAGGTGATGATTTTTAGATGTTGTGATTGTTAGCACTGATGTCTCCAATGAACAGAGCAAGGAGAAAAAGCATCTGAGGAAATACAACTACTGTGAAAGCCAAGCCTAAATTTTTCTAAATCTTCTAAATCTTCTTGTATAGAGACATCAGAATATTTGGTGTGAATTTGATATTGGACTGGTAGCTCTTGCGAGCAGGGAGCAATGAAACACTGTGTACTTCCATCTGCCCTCTTCACATCACTGGCTTACAGCTAATTAATCAGTTGTAATTTCCAGATGGCCTTCTAAATCAGCCTAAGGCAACGCAAACTCCAGCAAGGAAGCACGACAGAGCTCTGTTATCAAAGTCTCTGTTGAAAGGAACACAGTGTAGTGTTTCCCACTGTACACACAAGGCTGAAAAGCTGGGAGTGATAGTTTCAAAGAGAACACATTGTCTGAACAGTAGACCAAGCAATGACACTTGCCATGAAACATGGTTTTCTGTGATGTGTATACTTTTCGTAACTAAGGTCTTTTAAAACACACAGAAAGGGGAACAGACCTTTCAATATCTTGGTAGTGCTAGGAAACTTCATCTTTTTGTCCCCACACTGCACGTTATAGAGGACGAGGACAATTTTGAATGAAATGGCTACTCGAAGTTCTCAGATTGCTTTGATAATTGTCTACTTCTGTTGTATCACAAGTGTGATAGCATGCTGTTAAAAGGTAAAAGTGCTAAATTCTATGCTGTGGTGCAGTTGTAGCTATTTGAAAATTGAACATTAGCACCTATAAACTTTGTCTTCATTCAAGCATTTGAAGAATATCTATAGCTGTAACAGAGGGTGTCAGTTGTTGCACCCAGTGGTAGGCATTGCATTCAAATTTGTTTTGATGTGTATTGGCCAGAAACTAGTATTCATTCATGGAAATTAAATGTCTTTTAACTTCGTGTCATATTTCACCTAACTTTTTCATTTGATGACACATATTTAATCATGTTACTGTGAACAACATTTTTTTCCTCCATTTTAAAAGAATGGATTTATATGCTGAAGCCAGTAAGCTAATCTTCAGGTTATCTTTCTTTGTAGTAACTACTGCCATGCAAAGTATTTATCATAAGGTCCTGAGTCGTATGCCTCTTTTAGCTTCAGGGTTCACTATAAACTTAGGGTGAGCCTGGACAGAAGAAAAAAAGAAAAAAGAAGATTGTTTATCATGGTCCATTTAATAAATCTTATCCAAATAATGGTGTTAAATCCAACTTTTATTAAACTTGGCACCATGGAAAATTTAGGTGAGATGTAGCTGGGGATGTTTATTATAAGGGGTTGTGTGACTTTGTATCTGAATATTAGATGTGGGAGATACAGACTCCCAAAGATATGTTTGCACAAGCCCCTGCGAAGAACAATCACTAACTCTGAGCAACTCTTCTGCATAGTCTGAATATTTCTATGATCTTCCTGTGTTTGGAATGTTTTTCATGCCATGACTTTTAGGGACATTCACTTGCTGCTTAATGTAGTTATGAGAAGAAAGGAAATGGGAGAAATTCTGGAAAGTTGCTCTTCCTGTAGCTGTGAACTTGTGAGTAATAATAAGCGCTTTGAGTTCTGTTGTTGTTTTTGGTTTATTTGTTTTTGTTACACAAAACTCTTTAAGGAACTCTTGATTTTAAGAGTAAAACTACTGCTGAAAATTAATTTTTCTTGAGTTGTTTAAAGTGAGACACAGTAAAACTGAGCTTCACGAAACCACTGGAATTTTTGAAACTATAACGTTGAACATTCATAGCAGCGTGATTCAGGGAAGTGAGCATTTTAGATCTTATAATACATAACATTGTGTATATAGACTTTTCTTCACCCATACATATAAACATGGATTTACCAGGCTAGTAACATCAGAAGTCAGTACCTAGCTGCCATGCAAATAGCACTGATGTGGTGTCAGTTCCTAAAGAAACATATTTGTGCTGATGCTTTAATTGTAGCAAATCTGATATAGTGGCAAACGTGGTGGGAAAGTAGAGGATGTGAAAAGATGAATTGTACTGTATTGTCATAGATTTAATGTTAGACAATCTATGCATGACTGATAATTACTATAGAATTTTGTGGAGTCTCCTTTTCTGGAGATATTCATAACTTACCTGGACACTTTTCTGTGCAACATAGTGTAGGGAACCCTCTTTAGCAGAGGGCTTGGACTCAGTGATCTTCAGAGGTCCCTTCCATCCCCTACCAGTCTGTGAGACCTAACCTAACTGATACAACTTTGAGTTAATTTTCTATTTAGTAGAAAAGACAAGGTGTGAAGGAGCTTCTGACGAAGTCAGAGGACTAATTTATAAATTAATCTAGGTTAACTGATCTACTGTAAGTTAGCCCTATATGTCTTGTAACAGTGGCTTCCTTTTAGGACAAAATGCTCAGATCTTACTGGCTGGACTAGTCAACAAATCCAAATAATTTAACAGAAAAATTGACTTTTTACTCTCTAGTTTTGGTGTATGTCTTCTGAAATAGCTGTCAATTTTTAAACCAAATGATATGTTTCGTGAGGGCTTTTGAGAAATAAAAATAGGCTTCTTATGATCTTACAGCTGTCTAAGGCAGTACTACAGATTATGAACAATTTATGCATATTGACACAGCTGGTAACACTGTTCCTCAAAACCAACAGTAATAACTAAACGCTGGTTTATATAAAATGATGTATATGCATATTTTGTTCTACAGTTGTTGTGCTGGCGTGTCTCTATTACTACTTGCTGTCCATAATTGTCATTAGTAAGAAAATAAAAGTAAATTCACAGACATCTAATCATATTCTTTGCATGTTATACAATATAAAAATGCATTTTCTGGGCAGTTGATACTTATCTGACAAGAGTTTGCTTCTTAAATGTGTTTTATTAATGTAGGCTATGCCTGAAATGATGAAAACCTACATAATGAAATAGAAAGAAATTCATTCAGTTACTTAGATTCAATGTTTTATTTTCTTCTATAATTCTTGATAGACTTACAGTATTTTTTTTCCTGTGTTTAAAATTTGATCTGCAATTAAAATACTTGTTAGACAAAATGCCAATATCAGACTGTGGGTGAGTAAATGGAAAACATTTTTGTTCATTTTGGTTTTATTCATAATGTTATTTTGGGAGGGCCTTCTGCATCAGACCTGACTGTGAGCAAGTTGCTTATTTTTTCTGGTCATATATGGTGAAATCCTAATTTCTTTTGGATCACAGCTCAGACTTGCTAAGCATGAAATAAAAACTCAAGTATGTTATGTAGCTTCGGTCTTATTCAAAGCCCTTTTGCATTTTCAACCAGGTGTTATGTTGGTTGATGTGATTTTGTACCTGTAGTTGTTTTATGTTATATTGATGCAGTTAACATTGTCCTGTCCCAAAATCTTGACAGTATATGGGGAAAAATTAACACTAAAAAAGTGTACATTTTTCATGAACATGCATGGGTGTACTAACCCAACTGATGTAAATGACAAAACTGCCATTGGATCTAGTGCAGGTGAAGGTGTTACGGAATTTGATGTTGTTGTTGTTGGTTACTACTTCTGTGAGTAGAAAACAATAGAATTTGAATTTCTTGATCTCTCACTTAATTCACTAAGTCTTAGCTCTGTGTAACCAAGATAGGAAAATTGTAAGTGTAGGGCATTGGAATTTTCTAGATGGTGAAATGTTTTCCTAAAGAATCAAAGCAAGAAAATGATGTATTGAATCATTCAGGATAGCTAATATGGATACTTATAGAGCATTAGTATTATTGCTTATAAAATATTAATATGTCTTGCTAAGTTCTTCATATGTAGGTGGATTTCATGGAATAAAGCTTGCAATTTTTGGCTGACCAGGACTGTAGAACTAATTTTATTCCTCAAATTAAAATGCTACAATGAAACATTGTCATGAACCATAATAATATGCTACAATGAGCTTATTATCCTTGTAGTATTTTCAGAGAGCTGGAAACTTCCCAGTTGCTTTTTTTCTCTTGCTTTTGTGTTACTGTTAATCAATATTTTCCTTTAATATTTTTTTTTTTTTTTAACAAATGAGACATATACAGAAATATGCTCAGAGGAAGGGAAGCAGTCAGTAAGGAGACAAATGTTAAGTTTCTTAATCAATCTAAGACCATGATGCTAAAGAATAAACATGACATATAAAACCTGTAGTAGAACAGTCAACTGATTTATAGAAAGAAAACTGAAGGGAAGAGAAGGACAGAAGAAAACTATTCCTGGCTTGCTCATGGATTTATCTATCATACAATCAGTGGTGTGTTCACCTGTTTATTTCCAGGCCTCAGTGCCTAGGCAGACTGAAAAAAAATTACTAAACTCTGTCCAAATACTTTTTTTCTTAATCCAAAATCTTTTGCAAACCAGAGTCCTACTGTTCACATATGATTTCAATTGCTGTGGTCTCCAACAGATGGGCCATAAAGCTGTGCAGTACTCAATCTTTATAACTAAAAATAACAAGAAAAAGAGATGACTGTGCTGTGCAGTACCATTCTGTTCCAGTATGTCTCAGTACTTAAATACAGTGCTTACCTGAGCCAAGTCTTTGTTAGTGGCTGTTGCAGATGCCTCATAACTTAGCATGACTGAAGTTCTATCCAGAGCTTGAGGCATCTCTGATCACTGTCTCTGCTCATCCCCTTTGACCCATCCAACTGCACTTGTCTATTTGAGATCATGTCTGGTCTGGCTGCTGAGTCTCTATCTCCTCCTTATTTCTCTTATACCTCCCTATTTATTCCCTCAACACATCTTACAACCAGTTCCTCTCTGATTTTCTTCTCCTCGTCTGAGGCACAAAACACCCACAGATTTCCAACTTCTGTGTCTCAACTTTAGTTAATTTCTCAACGAGGACAGACAGTTGTCCCTGTTGGCTCAGACTGAAAACTTTTGTCATTCTCCATTAGCTTCCACTCTTAAATGCTTTACCACCAGCTTGGCTCAACATCTCTGTTCCTCTTTTCTCTTCTGCAGTTACTGTACAAGCCACACTCCTCTATCATTGCTCTGCTACTTCTAACAAATCTCTC
Source organism: Bambusicola thoracicus (assembly GCA_002909625.1). Lineage (NCBI taxonomy): Eukaryota > Metazoa > Chordata > Aves > Galliformes > Phasianidae > Bambusicola > Bambusicola thoracicus. Next base: position 14,949 of record PPHD01011401.1, read on the forward strand.
TCATAGATTTCTGAAGATAGGAGGACGTTTCTTTTTTGCTGTTAGATTGCTAAGCAAGCATCTTTTGCTTTTCACTAAGCTATCTTTCATGTTTAGAAGGATCTCTACTTGCACTGGCAAAGCTATTTTAAAGCTCTTCATTAGCCTCTGATATTTCTACTTTGTCATGGTGTCTATGGAAATACTGAAAACAAGTATGCAGATGATGCACTGAAACAACTGATCATACTGCTGTCTAATTTTAGTTTCTTTTTTTGAAGTATCTATTATCTATTTGTCTGTATTTGGGGGGGAGGGGGCAGCAGCTGTATACTTCACCTTTATTTGGCAACTGGACTCCTTGATCTTGACCATGTTCTAAGTAATACAAATAATTATTTAGTGATAAAAATGTTTTTTTTTTAATTGTGGTGTTGAGTATATGCAACAGGAATTTCAAATGCTAACCTAGTGTATCATTGAGACATTTATTTTCACCTATATAAAAATTCAGTGCATGTTGAAGTCTCTCTGTATTCCATGATATCAGGCTTTTGTTTATGTTAGTTCTCATTGGATGTTGCTTTTCTACCACCCTTATATCAGTTGGCAATACTCTCTAGAGGTTGCGGGATGTTGCTTTCAGGTTCTTTTCTAATGGCTTTCACTTGCTTTTCATAGTATTGTAATTCATTGGCTTGACTGTACCTCTGTTTTTCCTTCATCCTTTTAAGGAAACGTCTGCACTAGTCTTGTTAAATTAGTAAGCCAGTTGGACAATGAACTTTGCCAGGTCTTCCTTACTGATTTATGGAACTGAAATCTCCCCATCCTCCAGGGCATGCACTCTGATTTTTTTTATATTTTTTTTTAATGTATAATAACCTTATTTACATTGTTACTTGTTTCTAGCCAAGGAAACCTCTTGTTCTCCCAGATGGAGTACTATGACTGCTGGAGCACAGTGTATCTTTTTTAGTTGGCTGGCCTTTTGGAGATCTAGGAGTTCATAATCACAGGGGTTTTCTAAATGATTAACAAACAATTCATCTGTCCTTTGGACTCCTTTGAGTGACAAAGAGCTGCTCTATTTAAATGCATCTGGGTTTCCTCCATCTGCACAAGATTATTCCCATTGAACTTTCTGTATTTTTCTCATCTACTTCATTTCAGCAAGAACGGAATGTGAAAGGAAGTGAAATTTGGACTAGATTTACTATTAGCCTAACAGCTCTGTTGTTACATATGACATATTAAGGCATTATATTCTACCAGAAAGAAAGTTTTGATCCAGAAACACATGCTAACGAGGACAGACACAGCAGTGCTGTTTAAGAGTGGCTGAAACTGTAACTAATTGGGAAAAAAAAAAAGCAAACCAAAACACTTCAGGAATAAATCCAGTGTGATGGGCTACTGCATTCCTACTAGTAACCCTTAACACAAGGTAGGCTTTCTTCCATTTCTTTGACTGCTTCAGCTCTGTATTTATGTTTGATTTGTCCAGCTCTCACTTTTGAGAGGAGAGAATGGTAATAAAAGGACTTTATTCCAGAAGCGAAGGTCTGCTATGGAAATTCTAGCAAAAAACTCTTTTACCTAGGAAAACATCTTTTCTTATTACTATATTGTCATCTAAAGACACCAAGGCATTTTAAGAAAAACAGGCATTTGGTGTCTTCACAGCTTTGCCAGAGGCAACGTATTTTCTGTCTGTATATCATCAATGATCTCTGAAAATTAATAGGAAAAAATTTTCAGGACATGTAATAAGAGTAGAGAAAGCTGATTTTTATGTAAAATTTAATGAAGAGGTCCCGAGTCTCAACACTGGAAAAAAAAAAATAAAAAAAAATCCCAGAAAACTGTCTACTGGGACATATTAAAAAAAGACTGACTGTTTGGTCCACATAGATGTTCACATATCTGCGTTAGTCTTCCATTATTTTCAGGGACCGTTCACCATTACTGGTTGTAAGTTTATTGCTGTTTTATCATGAGGATTAACATAATCATGCAGCTAGCCCTAAAATTTATGAATAATAGCAGAAAAACTATTTGCAACTGACAACAGAAATTTTGAGCTAAATCTGAGGCTTTATTAAGCTTACTCAGCAAACAGCAAGGGAAATCTTGCATTTCAACAGTTATAGCTCTGTATACTGTTGGCTATGGAATATGAAGGGTATGCAGTGATTAATCAAATTTATACAGTAATGCTTGCCTTAAACCAGCAGATGGGCAAAGTGAGACTGCAACACAGTACTTTTTAGTGTGCAGCAATGAGGTAACAAATAGTATTCCAATGTCATTCCTTGTGCAGAAATTCAGACAAAAAGATATTGCTAGAATATAGAACAAAGTACATGTGGAATTACATCTGATCAACAAAAAGTACAGTATGGTTCTGTTTTTGATGCTTTGGGGGTTTTATCTTATTACGTGAACTTCTCCTAATCCATCAGGCACAGTATCAGTCCTGTCCAGATTCTGAAAGACACTCTGCTTCTCCCCTTGTAAAGGAGAGGACTATAAAATATGGCCTTTGATCTTCATATTGCAGTTCTCATTTTAATGTTCTCAATAACTTTACGGCAGTAGTTTTAAGTAGTCACCTGAGATACCATATACTGTTAGCTCTTTAGTCAAATATTCTGCCCTTACTGGTAAAAGGATACCCTGATGTTGTTTTATTGATCTTCTTCCTTACATTTGGTTGGGTGATTAACCTGTATACTTTGTGGTTGAACATCTGGGGGCAACATTTATGATGAGAAAGCCATAAATTTTACTTTTTATTAGCTGCCCCTGTTACAAACAGATTCTTATCTGAAGATGTAACCCGCATAGGTCACAGAGACATAAATATTTTGGCAAGATTTGCTATCTCACATTACTCCCAGTTTTCAGTCCACCTCCTTCTCCCTCCAAATATTTGAGCCATTCCAAACTTCCATCTTTTATCATATGGGCCCCACTGTAATTTGCTTGTAGGACATGGACTTCCCTTCTCCATTTTTTTTCTCTGCTATTATCTGCCACGGTATCTGGAATGGAACTTAACATTGTGTTATCACAAACTCCTAAATTTTACACTTATTGAAGTAAGCAAATTTAGCATCACAAATATTGATCATTCAGTCAAACCTAGCTCCCTATGTATACTTTTCTAACATGCTGATTCCTTTTAGAATTTTATTAGCTTAAGAATTTATAGTTCTTACCTATTTCATATTAGTCTGAAAAATGGTAAGTATTGATCTGTGATTCCATAAGGCGTCTGCTTTATTTCCTAACCCAATGGGGGGATTGCTTGAGTAAAGTATTATGCCATGCTTTTAGTGTTGGCTGACTACTCCGTTTGCTCCTCTTTTTACTTATCTTGATTTTGACCTCATCCCAGTCTCACACTGGTGCCGTCCCCTTTAAGACTGACTCAGCTAGGTATCAAACCGTCTGCTAAGGTGCTCTGTACAACTAGCTGCTCTAGTTGCCCATTGACCAAGTACTGTCCCTTTGTGCATGTTTCTGACTGTATTTCACTGCTGTCTCTTGTACTGTTGTACCTCTAACCTCCATCTCCCTTCTCTTCCACAGATCAGACAGTACAAAGCATATATAGTCATTTCTTTATCTAGTTTGAACACAGGCATCAGAAAATAGACTAATGATTATGTAAGTTATATAAACTATCCTGAACTGAGTCAGGGCATTATCAAATTTAGGAAGGCCTGCACTCCTGCAAAGCCAGGAATTTCATGCAGAGGAGGTGCACTGAGAGGAGTGGTGTCTGTTACTTGCTAATCCAGTTCAGCTTCAGTCAGAAGAGTGTCTGATTACAGATTGAACATGCATAAATGTGTGACTGAACTGTCCTATGTATGCCAAAGTCAGCCTAATGTTTGTAGTTTTCTACTGCT